>JANHGB010033074.1:9427-62143 GCA_026283785.1 Coracopsis vasa
TTTGACATTCTTCTGGACAAGGACCTGCGACAACTTCAGCTGACTTTGAAGATGGTCTTGCTTTGACCAGACAGCTGGATTAGAGACATCCAGAAGTTCCTGCTGTCTTAAGTTACTCTATCATCCCATGATTTCATTAGAAATTAGGATTGAAACCACAGTGTTTTTTCAGGGCCTCAACAAACTTTAAGGAAAAAAACTTCAAAAACTTGAATTTGGGACTCTTTCTTATTGATCTTTCTTCTCAATCACAAGAGATGCCTCAGCAATATATTTAAAATTTATGAGGAAATCAGTAAACAAAATAAAAAGATTGTATTTATCTGTCTTCTGTTTTTTTGTTAGTTTGGTGTGTTGGTTTGTTTGGGATTTTTTTTCTTTTGCATCACATCGCACGATCAAGCTCTTATTTACAGTCCTTTTAATGTTGTTTTCAGGACCTGGGACTTTTCCAGCAAAATACCAGATATTGCAGAACATCATAATCAAATAAAAGCAAAACTGAACCACTTTTTTTCTCAGATTCCTCTCTTTATTTCAGATTACAGTTCCTAACTCGAGAACATTAATGTGAGTAAAACTATTAAAAAATTGTGGCGGCTTCAGTTAGCTGTAGTAAGGAAAGATTTCTTAGGAGTTACATGCAAATATTGTGTTACTTGTTGCTGTGAAGCGCTTCTGAAAATCTCCTTTAAATTAACTAATTTTTTATTTTGTATGCACTTCCCATAAAAATATTGTATTTCTGCACACTATGGAAAACTGCTGCTGACATTGCTGACAGGTTCCACTTGAGCAAATTCATGTGCACAAATATTTAAATGTAACTGAGGAAATAATAGCAAATACTTTTCCAGTGCCTTGTGTTGTAAGTAATTTCATTTGAAAGCAATGTCAGATAGCTAGCAATTTTTTATACTTTAGCTTTTTTTTCTGCTTTTCATACTATATTTTTTATACATAAGAAGACAACTGTTAACAAATACTTAAGGTGCTACTTTTGAATTCTTTCAATACTGACCTCATCATATCCCTAAGGAAGCATTGAGGTGACCCTCCACAAATCAGGGAAGTGCAGTAAAACCTGCCTGCCAAGTGACTCTCTGCACTCTGTCTGGTTTTGGGGAACTTTTCTGGTGCTCCAGTAGCCTTTTCCCTGTATAGCTGTACAGACCTGTGCTGCTCTGGAGCTGTTTTCCCATTCTGTTTCCTCATGTGTCACAGCCTCAGTGTTGACACCAATCTCTCCTGATAAGCTCCCTGGTTATTTCAACATGGTAGTCCTTATGCTGGGATGGACTGTATAGTTTTGTCCTTCATCCGAGTGCTTATTCCACACTCCCTGCACCTTCACAGTGTTTGTTCCCTTAGGAATAGTGTTATTGGCCTACATTCCAGTCTTGACTTTATTTCCCATTTTCTTCGTGACTTCCGCTTTCTAAAAGCTATGAGTATCCACTATGATTTCTTCATTACTTTGTGCAACAGTGATGTCTCAGCAGCTCTGGCTTATTCCTGCCTTTCCGGGAATGGTATTCTTTTGTTGCTTGCATAGCAAGCTTACACCTTTCTTCGATCATAGAATCATAAAATAGTCTGGGTTGGAAGGGACCTTCAAAGCTCATCTAGTCCAACCCCCCTGCAATGAGCAGGGACATCTTCATCTAGATCTGGTTGCCCAGAACCACTTCCAACCTGGCCTTGAATGTCTCCAGGAATGCCACCTCTCTGGGCAACCTGTGGCAGTGTTTCATCACTTTCATTGTAAAGATCTTTTCCTCACATCCAGCCTGAATCTTCCCTCTTTTAGTTTTAAACCATTTAGTTTAAACCATTAAACCATTAGTTTAAACCATTTAGTTTAAACCCTAGCCCTATCACAATAGGCCCTGTGATGCCACCACGACTCTATCTGATCCCTTCCTTGAATATTTGTCTTGCTGTTTTTCTTACAATGACCTGAAATGCTCCCAAAATACCACTTTGGAAACCACCTTCTCAGAGCTAGCCTTTATATACTGGGATCAAGTGTCACCACACCTTTTTCTTGGTCTTCCTCTTGGTATCTTCTGTTAGATAAACTAATGTTGGCTGCATGAGCATTGGGTGTATGCTTATATTAAGCATTAGGCAATGTTGTGTATTTTAATTGTTTTTAATTTGCGTGTTTATAGGGATGAAGGGTTTCTGATTTGTACTAACTATATCTGCATCATCTCCAAGAGATGCGTATCTAACCATCCCTAAAAGAGTTCAAAGACCTTTGCAACTGCTCATAAATAGCTTGTTCAGTTGCTTAACTTATGCTTAGGAAGACTTCTTCTAAAAAGCTGAGCAGCAGATCAAGGTCTCTCGATGCTTTTCACCTAGGATGAACTTTGTGCAATCTTGTAAAAGCTTGAAAAATACTTTTTAATCTATTTCATAAGCAGTGAGCCTGAGAGTGTAGATACGTATGTGAGGATGGTCTCCATGCCCACAAAAAGGAATAACCAAGTGGACAGTTAAAATAACTGTCAGCTAAAGTCATGGGCATTAAAAGGAGGAGATGTGGAAGCATGAGCAGCAGGTGATAAACCTGCTTGGCTTCTCACTGTCTTAGGGTGTCAGGGGTTTGGTCTCCAGTCAGGCTTTTCTAACTTGCCACGCTCAGGGCTTAGACCGTCGCTTGAGTAAACAACCTCTGCCAATGTGTCACCCTCAGATCAGGTTCCTGTGCAGCCTTTGCAGCCATTCCCTGCCATTTCCAACCTGTTTCCCTTGGGAGGGTGGATCACCTGATAGCCGCTGGCAGTCACCAAGAACGGCACCAGAGGGAAAAACGGGAATGCAGAGATACAGTTCAGCAGTGAGTGGGCAGCTGAAAAATTAGGGTGACTGTCAGGACCTCCGGACAGGCACGGATTAAAATGTAAAAAGATGGGGTAGAAAGGCAGGAACTGTGTAAGGCCACAGATGCAAAAACAGGGCTGCTAGGAAAAAGCACACCATGTAAGAACAAGCAGCAGAAAGAAGCAGTGGGAGTGGGCCAGGACTGTGGCCCATCTTCCAGGTTAGTGAAGGGAGATGCTGACATGGACCTAAGGATGACCCACTGCATCCTCCCTCCATCCCAGGCTGCACTCGGGGTGTTTTTCAGCCCGAGCTATCTGCTGTGCTGCCTATTAGGTATTGCCAAAGGTGAAAACATACTGTCATAAAATTCTCCCTAATAAATCCACCTTAATGAAGTCAGCTTTCAATTTAGTTGTGGAGACTGTACTTTCTCCACCCAGCTACTGTGGTTTTCCCAGGTATGTGAGCTGGAGATTTTAACCAAGGATGGAGTTTGTGCAACTGTAGTTAGTTCCATATCCAGACTGAGAAAAAGACTTACAAAAGCAAAAGCATATATTAAGCATTTCATAATTTCCCCCAAAGGGAATAAAAAAGAGGAACAAGTGTCACAGATTTGCTAAAATTTGTTTTCTCCAGGGGAAATTGTAGGATATACCACAAACCCATGTGAAAATAATAGTTCAAGTAACAAAAAATAAGGACTCCCTGAGAGAACTATGTTTGGAAGGATGGTATTTGTCAAACAGGCCTGGAAATTATAAAAAATATAACTCATTGCTGGAGAATATAAAGAAAGAATACAAAGGGAGAGCTGGAGGGAACAGGGGCACCGGTAGGAGTGATAATAGTGAGGGCGTTGTGCAGCAGCCTGTTACATCCACCCTATGTATTGCCTGCAGTGGGGTCCCCAGTGCTTAGGAAAGACGTAAGGAGTTGAAAAGGAAGCTAACAGGAGCCAGGGGGTGAAAGAGCTGCCCTGGGAACCTAAAGAGGGGACATTATGTCCTCCATTACAGGGACCACACTCACTACCAGATTCTACCATGTTGTGCCTTCTTGGTCCAAATATAAAATCCCTGCAGTATAAAAACACCTTCTGCAAGTAACTTTGTTTTAAGGCTCATGGAGCTTTTGATCAGCAATGATCTCAACAGACACTGAGTCGACAGATAAATACTGAGCCAGCCATAAAATAGGGAGCAGTTTCATCTTGGAACATATCATGAGATTAAATCGGAGAAGCCAAACATCACTGTCAACAGAGAGGATTAGGAAAAGGCTGTGCTTGGCTCTCCACCACCAGCAGCACACAGCGCTCTCCTGGGAGGGATGTGAGTCAGAGGAGATGCTGTCAATGGGCAGGAGTGCTGTGCCTGCGGACCTGCAATGTGCTGCTGGGGAATGGCCAAAACAGGCCCTTGAGACATCAACCATGATCAAGCACGGTCCAGATTGCCAGAGGCTGGTGTTCAGATCTCATCTGTTGAGCGAGAAAAATCAGTATTCACCACAAATTCAGTTTGCCTGTAGAGGCTGGAGTGGGAGGTTGGTACAACATCTGGGTATCAATTACTCCCTATGTGTATCTTTGAAATTAAAGACGATCCTTGAAGCAGCTGAGAGGCATCAATAATAAAGGGTCATCAGAAGAGACTAACGTCGAAACAAAAGGTGGATGCTAGATGGTGAATGGACAACACAAAGAAAGGTTTAAAAAAAAAGGAAAAAGAAATACAACAAAGTACAATATAGGGAGTGTAGTGATAGGACAAGGGAGAATGATTTCAAACTTAAACAGGAGATTTAGGTTAGATATAAGAAAGAAATTCTTTACTGTGAGTGTGGTGAGACACTGGAACAGGCTTTCCAAGGAAGCTGTGGCTGTCCCATCCCCGGCAGTGTTCAAGGCCAGGCTGGACGGGGCTTTGAGCAACACCATCTAGTGGAAGGTGTCCCTGCCCATGGCAGGGCAGTTGGAACTTGATGAGCTTTAAGGTCCTTTCCAGCCCAAATCATTCTATGATTCTATTATGTAACCATATGTCTGCATGAGCTTGGAAATTATGCAAAGGGTCATATATCACAAAACGGATGGAAAATACAAGGTCCTGATTTCCTCAGAGAAACTTCATGAGGAAATGTACACAAAAAGGAAGAGTTACAAGAAGCAATCAGAGTAACGCAGTTCCAGTGCCACCATTGAAAATAAACTCAGAGTGTTGCCAAAAGACAGGTGTGGACTTACTGCTAAACAAACCAGTCTTCCCTTGGTGGCCAAGCTTCATACAGTTCTGGTCTTTGTGCTTTCCTACTATAAACCAGGTGATCATGTGTTGTTCTAGAAATCTCTCAACAGTGCCTTAATTAGGCAGCTTCCAAATGATGTCTGTTGTTACACTGTAATACTCATAAATCATGACCATGGTTATATTCAAGCCCTTCTTATAGTCTCTAACAGCCTTTTAATACAGGTTTCTGAGTCTTTGATATGACCATCTGGAGAAGGTCCTACAACTACAGACATCATGGCAAAAGAGCCATATGCTGCTGATAAGACATATATTGGTCTCATGGGAAGTTCTCCAGCTTTGCTCACACTGAACTAATGCCATCTCAGATGGGTGGCAGCCAGCACTAACCGGCATTAGGGAAAATCAGACAAACTGCAGCAGGGATTATGGAGCAGAGAGCCTGGACCTAGGACAGATGGACCTCATTTACCTTTTGCAGGTAATTATCTTGGAAGGAAAAATTGATTTTACAGGTGAATAGTCCAAGCCTTTAGCCTGGAAGGCAGATGAATGAGGATGTACTATTAACATCTGGTTTTAGCTATGCAGCAGGCTGTGGCTGGGCTTCCTATGAACTGGGCAGATTGTCCATTTAAATGTCACAACCAAAACTCCTTTGCTACAGAAACAGGGCAGGAAGCCAGCACAGACTGATCTGGGCCTAGAAAACGGAACAAACCCCAGGATTGTGGGCAACGCAAAGTCCTTTTGTTGACATTCAAGAAACTCATTGGCAGGTTACGGGAGAGGTGGCTGCTGGAAATCACACTTTGCTCTGCATATGCATGGGGACAGGATTGTCAAAAGGGTGGACAGTGCAGTGATTACCCAAGGCTACATTCAGCAACCACTGTCTGGAGACCTGTCATGGCAAGCAATGAGCTGGTAGGGCATTGCTCTTCCCAGGTAGCACGCTGCAGAGGAGTCGGGACTGTAATTTGCATAAGAGTTTTGAAAGCAAAGCTATGTACAGACACAGTGAGCACTGTTCACACAATGTACTGGGGCAATGCTAACATGTACTTCACTTTTACTGATGATTAAATACAATTGCATTAATCCCTATCTAACAGTTTTCCTTACAATAAACTATACAGATACTAAGACCAGATTAAAACATAAACTCCTCTTATTACTTAATGAAGCATGATTTTATTTCTAGTAATATGAATAATACCTGCATCTTGTTAGAAAATTCATATATTTTTCTGTGGTGTCATATTCTTACTTTTAACAGATTTTGTTTTGTAAATGGAACACTAAAGATGTATGGTGTTGTCTCTTTCAGCAACTGAAGCTATATTCAGACTTTAAAAATCCGTCAGACTTCTGTAATCACCCTTCACTATGCACTGACACAGATCTTGATAGGGGGGAGATGATGTTTGTAATTAACTTTTCTTCTTAGGAAAAGCAAATGCAAATGCAAGGAACAGAATTACACAATGCAACTTCATGCTACTCCATAAGCTTCTGTACAATACAGATCAGGCACAGGCACTGCCCATTTGGTTAAATTACCTGGTTATGCAATTCACTATTCCCACTACTCAGGGGTGTTTGAAATGGCAGTTACATCTTTCCATTACTGCATGGGTTTGAAATGGCATTGCTGAGTAATATCAGAAAATCTGGTTTTGTGGTGCTCTGGAATGCGGAAAGCTGTGCACTTCTTGGTCTGTTGCCCTTGTGTTATAGCGGTAATTCCAATAATTTAAGTGCACAGAAATTCTTTATTACTACTGAGAACTCAGTAGACAGATTGCACCCCATTAAGTTTTTAATTAGAGCTTAAAAAGAAGATACAAGCTCCACAGCAACACAGCTGGGGGTAGCTTTGCTATACCAGTGCAGGAGCAACGCACACATTATGAACTTGCCTGTGCTACATGGAGATGTTCACAGTGTTCACAGAGGCCTCTGCTGCAGTGGAACACAAGGCAACAGTAAACCATTTCCACTGGTAGTGCAGTTTTAATGTATAAAGAATTACTGGGAAAGACAAGGGAAAAAATATGTATTAAAAAATATTCTCTTTCAGAAGAACCAGTTGCATTAAGGCAGTTCCTGGAATCTCCTAAATGACAACCTCATTTCTTCAGTAATATCAGAGTGACGGCAAGGATTTCCCAGCCTCATCACTTTCTCCCTTGGCTGCAAAAAAATGTCTCCATTGTATTTGTTAGGAGTATTATTATCTGTTTAAGCAGACCAAGAATGAACCACCATGGCTTCATATGGAAAGTATGTACTGTTACGATACTGAAAGAATTACTGCAAGACCTGATGTTAAACACGTAACAAATGCAAAGGAGGGTTCTCACAATGTTTTAAATTACAGAAGCTTTTAAATGCTTTCTGCTGGAAAACAGCTCCAGTGTGCTGACAAGGAGATGCTGGACCCTTATGAAGGCCTTGGGCAACCCATTACTACTATAACAATAGACACCATCTAGGCTTAAGCTAAACAGATCAAACATCCAATTTAGTGCAAATTTACAGCTGTATTTTACAGAATCTTTTAAAAAAGTAAGTCAAGTTTCTGTGCAAAGTTTTCCTGTATCCATATGCAACTCTGGGCTCTTGAGCCTCCCACATTAGACTTCATTTTACTCACAGATAAAGGAAAAAAAGTTTCTGGATGATTTTGCATCTTATACATCTCCACTTCTTGTGAATACAGGTCTGAAATCCAAGTAGCTGGAAGAAGTCTACAAAGCCATGGATTAAAATCTCCATTCCACATTCAGGTTCAAGAAAAAACCTCATGCACACTAAGTGGCATTTTATTCCAAGTGTCCCTCCACTTCAGCGGTTGGTGAGGGGCAATCATTCCTCACTGAGGGAACAGAAATCATCAGAGAAGGAAAAATGCCGAGGAATGTGTAGCCCCATGGAGCATTTCTTTCAATACACATTAAGAAAATAAGTCATGCTGTTTTCTAGCAAACTAGAAAACAAAGTGATTTGATGTGTTTCAAAGGTCCACTGGAAACAGTGCTCTTACCAGCAGCTCTCCTCAGAATTCACTCCACTCCCATAGGAGTGGTGCAGGTTTTTCCTTGCAGCCAGGAGGACACTGTTTCTAAAGACATCTTATGTAGTGCTACTACTACAGTATCACACTGAAACACAGAAGTTAATACTTTCCTCATTAAAATATTTTATTCATAAGGAAATAGTAAAGATGGAGGCAAATATTTGATGACATGATTGAGTTTTAAAATATCTCAGAATAAACAGAAGCAATGTGAGCTAATTAGTTATGACAATGTCATATACTCATAGGAAAAACAGGTCTAATCTCAAAAGTAATTGGAACTTTTGATGGTCTCGTCTGAAATATAGAAACATACATAAAATGAGGAAATCAGCCCCATAATTAATTTATTATTGCTTAATAAGGCATTAGAATTGAGGACTGATCTCCACAACTTCAGATGTCTAAATGCAAGTTGAGCCAGTCACTGTAGCAATAAAAAGCAATAGAAGAAACCTGACAATTTTAAGTCTGTATCAGGGTAAAATAAATTGAGTTTTCAAATTTTCCTCTCTCCACTGATTATAAAGGAGCACAGGACAGCCTCTGCATTATGCTTCCCATCCCACACTTCACATCCAGAGATGTGTTCTTGGCCCACTACTTATGTCAAGCAATACAATTTATCTTACATCTCTTTCATGGTAACGTAAGCAGAAGTAAGTAGTATTGATATGTCTGCACAGATATTTCTGATGTTCAGCTCAAAATGGTAGCAAGTTTCAGCAACTTGTGTGCTGCACCCTCTGTAAATAACTTAAGCACGTGGGTGAAATGCACTGTTTTGAGTTATTCTTACTATCTGCATAATGCCCCAAGGTTCCAGCTAAGATCAAAGTCCAACTATATTACAGGGTACATACATTCATAATAACACTGCCTGCTGTGGACCAAACACACCACTGCAGCAGCTGAGGATATTACTACTTCGATGTGTATACTGTGAACCTGTATGTGGAGGAAATGTTGTGTCTCCTGTAGGAAGGACACCAGTAAAGCATAAATGCTACGTCTAAGCTGCTGCACCTTTCCTTCTGCAGGGGAGCAGAATAGCAGATATCTGGGATCCCTTCCGCTACAGCTGTTACATTCACTACAGCTGAGTCCTAAAGAAGCAGTTCTTGCTTCAGATAATGTACAAAACAGACATGGCAACAGAGAGGTGAACTTGAGTCATCCCAGGATGACTCAAGACAGTCGTGGAGTACCTTGGGATAAAGTACACACCAATTCACTACACAATACTGTCTCCCAAACTAGCTATTAAATCAAAATATCTTATTTCTCATAGACCAGTCTTAAAAGAGGGTACATATTTATGCAGCAATGCTAGTGGTCAGCATCAAACACCTGACTTAAGCTGGAGGTAAAGTCATGGGGTACAAAGTGCATGGTCTTAAAGACCAAGTGGATCTCTGCTGAGTCTTACAGAAACACGGGTTAAGGGATGAAGGGGGAATTCTGCTTTATTTACTCACAGTTAGATTACCATACAGGTACAGAAGTGCCAAAGGGAGGGAAAGGAGGAGTAATTATTTCCCCTACATTGTGGAACAGCTGCAAATACAAGCTGAAGTCACCCTTACTGCTGTTGAGGTCTCAGCTCACTGGCCAGTGAATCTCCTCGTTACTCAGTACAACCTTCTATCTACAGTCAGTGCTTTACAAATTAACCTTACTGTTGCAGTGATCAGTAGGTGAGGGCTTATTTTCTTTAGTGACAAACAGCTGATGTTTGCCTATTTCAGATCCCTGCATAAGCAAATACTGTTCAAGTGCTGAATTCCTAAGTAAGCTGAAAAATGCATTATTTAAAACATGATTGTGTTCCAGCATTGCACAATATTAATATTGCTAAAACTACTAATGCTTACACATCTAATGCATATATAGTAATCTGATAAATTTTAACTGAACTTTATAGTAACTGTTTCCAGTTATTCATGAATTACATCAGGACAAATTTGGACCAAATATTTCATTGGTCTCTACATTTGTGCATATCATTGGTTGCACATTCAGTCTCCTCTTCTGCATGACCAAGAATTTCCCATTTTTTAATGAAGATCTGCTCTTCATTTGGTCTCTCCTGTTAGACAAGGTGCACCTCAGTCAGATTTCATTTGTTTTTTCAATTTGGAAAGACCAGCAAGACATTCATCTCTCCATTTTCTCCTGGCATCCAGGACTTTGGGAACAACTGGAATTTTCTCAGACATTGCCTGGAACAGAAAATTTAAGATGATTAAATCTCTCATTCTGAGTAAAAAGCTTCTCACCAGCATTGTCTTCCTGCTCTCCCTGCATCAGACCACGCAGCCATCCACACAAACTGTAAGTTAGTCTATCACAAGCAATAGGCCACTAATTCTTTACATGGGTGACTGGAAATGAGCTAACCTGTATGAGGAGTGCTGTCATGTGGAGAAGGTTGACCTGAATGTGGCAATGAAGGTGCCTACAGAACAAAGTGTAGGCCTCTTCTCTTGGTCTGCCTCACACAGCACTGTCTAGTCTCTTTGATAACAACATTTTACTAAGTAGGAATGAGGCAACCTGGTCATTTATGTGGGTGAAAATGTGCTCTAAACCAAATTCCTTTGTGTGTGTTTAAAGCTCTGATCTCTCTTCTGGCTCCTAATAAATGTAATGAGGGATACCATGTTTATTAAAACCATTTTGCATTAGGAGTGCCAGTTATAAACAAAATGACAGGGGAAGACACATAACAAACCCACAATTATGATTTTTATTGTTTATTGGAATACAGGTGAGAAAACACAGTACTACTGAGGACACAAAGGTAAAGTCTGAACAAGATGTTAAAATCTGAACAGGATAGCATGCAAAGATGACATTTAGAACAAAATTATGGGGAGGGAAGGTATTTCTGAGTGCACAGCTGAAGTTACCTTAGAAGTGCCAGTTAAGTGTATCACTGGAAGGAGAACAAGAGGTAGTAAGCTCTGGCCAGGGTACCCTGTCACAGATTTTCTTTCAATGAAAAAAAGCTGTTTTGAGAGTGCAAGTAGAGATCACAAAGTCATCTTTGCCAAAATAGTACCTAAGGTCTTAGGCTTAAAAGGCAAGTGTTGAGAAACTGGGTAAAACCTGAAACTGCTACCAATGACTGGCAAGCTGCAGTCAATCCACAAAAAAAATCAGGGAGAGGGACAGAGGTGTATGATAAGAAATGCTTAATGTTTTACTCTTAAGAGGGGATTCTTGCAAGCCCATCTTTGGCATTGAAGACTGCAGATAATAAGAGACACACAAACAGATGTTGAAGTGGAATCCACTGGAACCCAAACTGTTTCATATCAATTAAAAGCTTCTAATCGTGAATAACTCCACATTATTGACTGTTATTATAAGCACTATATGTTGCTTAAGCATAAAGATTTTTTTTAACATAGCTGATGTTAAAATTGCATTAACATAAATAGGAACAAAAATGCTATCTTCCAGACAGACTGTCTTCATATATGGAATCAATCTCTGACTGCTTATCAGGAACAATTTAACACACCTTAGTTCTTATGGAAGCATTAAAAAAGGGAACTATGGAAAGGCAGAGTTAGAATATGACAATACTTCAACTAATTCCTGTGGCCAAACAAAACAGCCTATCTATAGTCAGTATAAATGAATGGTGGGCTTAGAAATTTTAATGGATAAACCAGGTCTCAATCCAGTATAGCACTTACACATGTTTATATTTAACCATGCAAGTAACCTTACTGGACTGCTCACATGCTTAAATTAAATGTGTATTTGCATGCATTACACACTGGAACTCTAGTTTGTAAAGTACAGAAAACCAAGAAAAAGAACATCCAGAAGAAAAAAGCTACAGGGTTTATGCAGGAATTTGGAGTAGGACAACGACACAGAAAGAGAAGTAATGTAGGAAAGGAAGCTTGGAGATATGCATATGTAGAGGACACAGGACAGAACTGGTAAGAAATAGTGTGGAGGATTTAATGTCAACAACCCATAGTTGTTAGGAGCTGACTCCTCTGTCTAGTAATAATGTTACTCAGCTGCTAGATCCATTTCCACTGATGTACATCAAAGTGCTTTGACAAGAGACTTGCATTCTGCTTGCTGATCTTTTTTTTAAAACACACATTCACACAAGAAATACAGGCTACAGGTACCTCTAACAGTAAACTGAAATCCTACAAATGTTAAAAGCTAAAGTTCTTTGTTCTGAATGTTACTGTATTTATTAACTTCGTATTTACCTGACTGATCTTCTGTTCAGCTTCACCTGAAAATTCTGGAACTGGTCCAAAGGTGTTCAGAACAAGTCTCATACCTTCACAGTATCTTTCACAATAATTTGAAATACCTACAAATAAGAGTGAAAAATTACATTCAACAGAAATTTTTACTTAAGAAATTCTTACTTAAGTTCAGTAAGGCTGCCTGTGCTTAAGCAGGATCCAAAGTAGAGTTCAAAAAAAAAAGTGTGCTCTTATGACTAAGACACCTAAATGTCATCAAGGAAAACTGGATTATATCTACATTTCCATTAAGGTTCATGGAAAAATTATTCAGGACATGCCTTCACTGCAAAACCAATTAATGTTACATATTAGCAGGCAACGCTATGTGAGAGGTCTAGTACACAACCACAGATATACTTGTGCTCTGTCACTTGAGTCTACAGAGCTTCCCCGACCAGTGTCCATGAGGAAAGTGCTCTCACCTCTCCTCTCCTCCTGTTCAGTATGTGTCACATCAGCTGAAGCATTCACAGAATCACAGACTTCCTGTTTTATTTTTATTAATTGGCCTGCAGTGTATCAAGAGCAACATAGCTCAGCGGATAAGGGTGAAAGGCATGGAGACCGAGGTGGCCTCCAGTGAGGAGAAAGGCTTAAGGAGGAACAGACGGAACTTGCAGATCAACATTTTGTATCACAACTAGGGTCAGCTACAGGATTTGGCTTTTATGACCACAGGGCCCTCTCTGATGGTTGAGCACTGCTTTGCCAAAAACCTGCCTAATCTGGTAATAAAAGCTTTATATTAGGAACACTGGAAAAGTGAGACTAAGAAGTGCAGTCAAGTGAGGAAGGGGTTGTACTGGGGTAGAAAGAAAGGAGTGCATGGTAAAATGTGTAAAAGAAGCCTCAAGGAAGCATAAAAAAAGGCAGGAGTCCACTTCTAGTGTACGTGCACAAATGCATGCAGCCTGTGAAACAAGCAGGGGAAAGAAGAGCTCCATGTGTGGTCACACAGCTATGACATTGTTGGTCCAACTGAGGCGTGACGGGATAGTTCACACAGCTGGACTGCTGCAGTGGACAGAGACACACTTCAGGAAAGACAAGCAGGAGATGTGCTATCTCTGTAAAAGAGCAGCTCAGATGTATGGAACTATTCTATGGGGTGGGTGACTGGCTGGGTGAGAGCCTGTGGGTCAGCAGCAGTGGAGAGGCCAGTAAAGGACAGCACCCTCCAAGGGCAAGAACAATCCATTCTGATACTGGGAAGACAATTAAATACATCAGAAGTTTGGCTTGGATGAGCTCCCGTGCAAAAAGGCAGCATACAGGAGGCAGAAGAAGGGACAGGCTGTAGAGGAGAAATTTAAAAATGCTGCCTAGGCATGCAGGGATGGTGTCAGGAAAGCCAAAGCTCAGCTCCAGTTCAGACTTGCAAGGATGTCAAGGTCTACTGTTACATTAGCAATAGAAAGCTGAACAAGGGAAGTGGGCCTGTTGCTGAATGGGTGGCTGATTTAGTGACAGGAGAAACAGGTGAAGAAGAGTTACTCATTGCTTTCTTTGCTTCAGTCTTTACTGACAAGGTCTCCTATGCCTTTGTGCTTAGAGGCAGGGTTCAAGGAGAAGAGCTATCAGCAGTAACTGATGACCTAGTCAGTGACTATCTGCAAGAACTCAGCCCCACCTGAGACCATGGGACAAGATAATCCGTATCTAAGGGAATGAGAGAAATGGCCCATTGCAAGGCTGCTTTTTATTGTATTTTAAAAATCATGTCAGTCAATGCATCAGTGTCATGATTTGTGATCCCCAGATGAGTGAACACGAATATTGCACACATCTTCAGAAAGGTCAAAAGAACAATCCGGGCTACTACAGGCCAAGTAAACTCACTTCTATTCCAGAGAAAATCAAGGAGCAAGTCCTCTGGAAACAAAATCCTGGGCACAGGAATAAGAAGAAAATGATTGTGACAGTCAGCATGTAGTCACCAATGGGTACACCACAGTGTAACTCATGTCTGACTGACCTCGTCTTCTGTGATAAAATCATTGGATTTGTGGAAAATAATAAAGTACTGGATATCGTTTACCTCAGCTTTAGAAGGGCATTTGATACTGATACTCTTGTATCAAAGTTAAGACATTAAGGTCTGCATGCTTGAACAGCTAGATGGACAAAAAATGGGTGGGATACTGAGGCTCAGAGGGTAGTGGCTAACAGGTTGGACTCTACCTGGAAGCCAGTAAAAGTGGAGTATTGTAGCAATCTATCTTGTACTGGTTAATGGCCCTTCCTCACAAAGTCTGTGCATGACACCAAATTGTCAGGAGTGGATGGGGATGGACCAGCTGACACACTGGAGGACACGGCTACCCTGAGACAGGCTGGAGGAATAAGCCAATACAAAACCTTAAAAAATTTAACTAGGACAAATGCAAGACCCTGTATCTCAGAAGGGAGAGTTCCTTGCAACAACACAGGCTTGTGAGCCCTGAGAACTCCTGGTTCTGAAGCTAAATGTGAACCAACAGTGTGTCTGGCAGCAAAGCGGGACAACAACATCCCAGGCTGTGTTAACAGCACAGCCAGTAGATTGAAAGAAGTGATTATCCCCTTTATTCAGCACTCCTTAGACTGCAGCCAGAATACTGCATCCAGTTTGGGATTCTCCAATACAAGAAAGACATTGACAAATTGGAGCAACTGCAGCCTCCGTCAAAACCATAGAAGCTGGAGTACTTGCCCTGTGAGGAGAGGCTGGAGGAGCTGGGGCTTTTCAGTCTGGAGCAAAATGGCTTCGGGGGAACCTTAACAGCAGCTCCCCAGTGCCTACAGGGAAGTCACTGAGCAGATAGATCCAGGCTCTTTACAGCTGTTATATGGCAGGAGGACAGGAGACAACAGGCAGAACTTGAAACAAGAACTTCCAACTGGATACTCAAGCACTGGCACAGGTTGTCCACAGAGGCTGTGCAGTCTCCATCTCTGGGGGTTTCCAAGACTGGATGAAACCCTGAGCAGCTTGGTCTGGCCTCGGAGCTGACCCTGCTATGAACACCTTAAATAACACGTGGTCAGACAACCTGAGAACCAGCTAACCGGCAATAATGGGTAAAATGGCAGACACGTAGACCTTGGCTGAATTAGGGAAAGGTCTGGATTCTATCAGCTCCAGTAGGAATCTCAAAAAAAATTACTCTTGAGGCACTAGAGAGAAACTGGAACGATCAATGCACCAAAAAGATAAATCGGTCATTTAGCCAGACATATGTATCTAGTAGACT
Organism: Coracopsis vasa; assembly: GCA_026283785.1. Lineage (NCBI taxonomy): Eukaryota > Metazoa > Chordata > Aves > Psittaciformes > Psittacidae > Coracopsis > Coracopsis vasa. The sequence continues at coordinate 25,122 of JANHGB010033074.1, forward strand.
TTTTAGTGCTATTAACTACCACATAATCAAGAAAGAATCAGGCAGCATTTCCCACTGTACATCAATCAAGAAGTCATGAGCTGCACCACAACAGTAAATGAGCAATGATTGTCTGGCAGTAAGCAAGGAAAAATGTTGATCATCCTGATGAACACTCTAGATTTGAGAAGGAAAGTTCTGGATATCGACTAAAAGCTTGTGATAACCTCCCTTTTCTGAGAACCACAGAGACTGAAGAATGTGCATCTTATCTCTCTTTTTATTAGATAATTATCAAAGTAAGGAGAAGAAAGATGCAGAAGACAAAGGCAAGCAAAGACTCTTTCATGAAGACGCAGGATATCATACAGACCAAGACGCATGAACCTGAACTGCTCGTGGGTTTATCCATCCACAAAATGCAGGAAATGTAAGTGGGGTGACCTTGCTACTACAGGAAAGAATGCAACTAATATCAGGAGTCATGAAACAATCTCCTTCCTGAACAGCTTGTAAACAGTTCTCTGGAATGTTTCTGTGTTCTCTGTGTGATATCAATACCATAGAAGGCACACCTGGTCTAACCCTCAATGGCTGAGGTTGAAAGGTGGGTGAATGATGGAAACCTCTGCCTACGGACAACCATGAATCATAAACTACAACACTTACACTACTCAACATGCCTGAAATCACTGAAGTACAGGTTTTCCAAAAGACCTCTGAATGAGACTATGGAAAACTACTCCTGTTTTTCCAAAGAGTATGGAAAACACTCTTCTTTCTGGACCAAAGACAGAAGAACTTTCAAAGGACAAATGCTTCAGAAGTATTAGTTTTCCTGTAAGAAATTAGCACTCTGAAGTCATGATGACTATCAGATAAACAGTTGAAAGGACAGGAGAACATGCTCATTGCATGACAGCAACATGGAGAGATTCGAAAGGATTCAACTCTCTTTAAAAAATGGCCTAGAAACATTATTTCTCTAGTATGAGAAAAAAGGAGGCTCTGAGAAAACCAGCAGCCTTGTTGAGTAGCTTAAACTGTATCTGGTGCCAGGAGTGTGCCAAACAGCATTTAGTCAGCCTGTTTCCTTGTGTTATCTACAATATTTATTCCTAAAACACAGCCTGGTATGTTCTGGCCTTCTCCAGCACAAAAAGGGAGGTCAGCTGGTCATACAGGTATATTGCTACTCTAATCGTATGGAAATTTAGTATTTTGATCAATTTTCTTGACAACCAGAAACCTGCAATTGCCCAGTGGGCTCCAAAACATTACCGGCAGGAACTGAGATTCAGGAAGAGAAGCATTACTGCGGAATCTGGGACAAGCCATGATACAATTCTATCTCTTCACTGAAGGAATAAGCAGAGACCATCCACCTCCATAAACACTCTGGAAGGTACTACTGGTTATCAGGGTTTGCTGACCATACCCTATCACTAGCATAAGTGCTTGCCTGTTAAATCTTAAGAGCTGGGCTCACAGACTTTGGCACTTAAAGCCAACCCAGATGAACCTACAGGGGATATGCTAGCCACCTCAGCAACCCTGGGAACCCAAAGCAATTCTCAATGAGACTCATGCACCAACAACATGACAATGACATTTACATTTCACTTTGCTCATGCAAGCTTTTTTTTCTAACAGTGAGGAGTCTGAGCAAAAAGTTTGCCTCCACATCATGCAACGTCATAGAGAAGTTTCCAGATGTAGAAGCAGAAATGACTGAGGCTGAAGAGTGTAGAACTACGTGAACTTGAGTACATGCTGCTGACTCACAGATACTAGCAGCAGCTGTTGCCAGCTGGACAATCACTAAACCAAAAATGGCAATTCAGTCATATATGGCCATTCAGGCAAATCCACATGAGCAATTGGTGATAGAAGGAATGGTAAACAGAGCAGTCCCAGTTACCAGTTCTTCTGGTACTTAGCTGACACAGGTTTATGTCACCTAGACCAGTGACAAATAGTTTGGGTTTGGTACCTTTTCAAAGTCCTGGTGAACCTTTCAACCATTTGGTAAGCTTGTCTAGTGAGGAGTTTTGATTCTGGTACAGTCAGGAGAAGATAGAAGACTATGTGCCAGATACCTTTTTCATGAGCCTCAGCCTGAAGAGATAACATCAGTATCTTGGGCTGAATGCTTGGATGTGGCTGATCCATCTACCTGGTGAATATGAACTCCTGAGCTGAAAACCACCTTCAAAGCTCACTCAGCCAGCTGGTCTTGGAGATCCAGCTCCTACTGCCAGCTCACCTACAGCTTGAATGAATCAGAACAATTTCTGGGTGGGTGTAGCTGACCAATGCAACAGAGATGCCAAATGCAGGCTTAGGTAATACAGTTCACTCACTGCACGCAATGTATGAATAAAAAGAAGCCTTATGCAAAGTCAGCAAAATAGGAAAAGGTAACACACACCCCCCAGTGTTATGGGTCTAGAGAAGAGCAGCAGCATTAGCATAGTTGATCTCCACATTGTGCCTGGAATGGCAACATGCAGGCATGTATGCTGCATGCCAAGCAGGGGGTGGACACTGCAAAATCTTTCCAGTTTCAAGAGAAGAAAATACACCAAAAGTTAGAATAGACACATGGTCATACTCAAAGATTAAAAAAATAATTATTTCAAAATAGCTAACTCAAGACAGCTCTCTCACTGTGAAATGTCAGTGGAGACCTTTAACTTGGTTTCAGTAATCAATATTAACCCTCTGCTGCCAGTTTCAAAAAGGCACTTGAGCAATGGGCAACACTGCCAGAAAAAATCACTTTGTTTTTCAACTGCAAACTCAAAATTGGCAAATATTTGACTCCAGGCCTTTATACTTAGGAGTCCTTTGGTTCAAAGGTCAGGGCTATTGCAAAGGTGGATGAGAAGAGTGCATGGAACATAGAGACAAGATGGAAAACAAATATGACAGAATCCCTTTAATCCTTGCGGATATTGCCCAGGGAGCAGCTTAAGCTGGAAGAATTAGCACCTGTAAACAGCGTGAGACACACAGGGCAGCACCTGGGAGCTGGAGAAATAGAAAGATGTCAAATGGGGCTATTAATCAAGATCTCTCATTGCATCCAGTTGCTGTGCCCATACTGTACCCCACTATCTCCAACTGGATAAAAAGAATGACTCAAGATGCATCTGGGACAGGGAAAGAAAGGAATCAACTCACAACACAGGAATGATGATAGCTTCCTTTTGTCTATGTGGTTTGTTGGCTTTCTGTGCAAACTTCTATCTTCTCTGCATACTCACCTCATCAATGTTTGAAGGAAGGGGCTGTGGAAGAAGGCATATGCTGCAGCAGGCACCTGAGAACCACAAACATAGAACAGAAATACCTCCAGGCAACGTAGGAGTTCCCTGAATCCTCCTTCTACCACATATTTGCAACTGTGGCAGACAGTGGAAGAAGAGGAATGAGTAACAAAATATTCTAAAGGAGTAATGACTACAGAGTTATAGAGATGAAAATGGGAATACTTCATCTTCCTTGAAAATCCCAAACCCACTTAGCATTTCCAACTTGTTCAATATAGTTATAGGAACATGTTATCACAAGCTAGATGAAGGCATTATTTCAAGGCTCTTCAGCTGCCCATATGTCTAGGAAATGCAAGGCTCTTTATACCACCAACAAAGGAAGAATAAGCTGCTGCTTATTTATATCTTCAATGACAGTCGAGGAAGTTTTCAAAATAACTAATGAACTGTCCCATAAAAACCTATTCAGGCCCTTACCTGAAGGATTTGCACTAGTGTGGTGCAAACATGGGTATCAGTGAAATGCCTCTAGTTGCATCATCAAGATGGAACAGGGCATTGATGAAGGAAAAAGAACTAAGGACAGATATTTAGCTTAGAAACATATATAAAATGCTTCACTGCCCTGAGCAGGCTACTTCAATAAGTGAGGCTCATAAGCGTAAAGGTGATGAGAATAGTTGGAAGAAGGGAGAGAAAACATGACAGTATAAAATGTAGTATGTTCATGCAATATAGCATGTAAGTATCTTTAAGTATCTTTGCTTCCTGTATGCAAAGTCTCATTTTCTCCTCTTCATAAGAAAGACAACAGGCAGGAGGGCTGAAGGATGCAAGCAAGCAAACTTGGTAAACCAGTCTGGCAAGGGCACTACACATAGGGCAAAACAAGGAAGGCACTGAGATATTTATGAGAAAAAAAAAGAGCCAGGAGCAAGCATTACTGGCAAGGACAGGGAACATGCCAAAGACAGATTCACAATACTGAGTATTAAATTGATGACTTTTAACCTGATGAGCAGCATAAGAAGACACTGTAATGACTCAAAAGAACACGCAAGATGGTCGAGCCACTGATGTAATAGCATCAACAATTTGAAAAGAGTGGGGTGGGGTTGATTTTAGCAGGTAAAATCTAAAATGAGACTGTACTTGGTAAGACTAAAGATGAGTATGGATGAGAACTGAAAAGAAAAGGCGTATTTCAGGAACATAATGGGGGAATCTGTCATCATTAGGTTATGTTCAGAGACAAAAGATGTCCCAATCTCTTTGCTTTGCTGATTGAGGGATTACATTTCCAGACATTACAGCTCCAAGGAAAACCTTCAAAATGTAATCCTATTTTCATCAAGGGTGTGTCTGAACACAGATGCATGCTCTTAGTTGGAGTGTGAATTCACATGATGCCTGCTACTCTACATTAATGCCCATATGAATTCACTTAGACTGTAGTTGCATGAATACTTTCAACTACCCTAACACAGCGGTAGTATCAAAAAAGTTTTATTCTTACTGTCTTTCTGCTACCATCTCAACAGCAATGCACAAATATTTGTGCAGGACTGTTGTGAGATGGATCAAGGAATTAAACTGGGCTAATATGAACCACTTCTTTTGTTACACCAGTTTAATATCTGGGACGAAATCCTCAGTCTGAGCCATTTAGTGACCATACACATTATTTCATTGGCACAAGGGAGAAGAATGCACCAAGATGTGTTCTTCAGGACACATCTATAATGACTTCAGCAGCAAAGCATAAAAAACTCCTACGCAAAGTCACATGCTCCTTTCAGAAGGAGGGAACCACTTTACACCTACAAGTCTAGAGAAGGAAACTGGTGCGCAGCAGTCAGTATGCTGAAAAATTCCCACCTTTGCTTATTGCACACAAAGTTTTTCATACAGAAAAGCCCTGCAGCTGCATAGAGGCAAACAGCAGTTCTAGAAACACTACTAACTGCCTTCTTCAGCCTACTGGGAGGTGAACTGAACGTGTGTAAACGTATGAAATAACTGGTAGTTTCATGAGAAAAGAGGGCTTTGCATGATTATGTACGACTGTGATATTCCATCTCAGGGGTACCCTCTTACAAGTATTCCTGAATTAAGGTGACATTTTATTATCATTTATTACTTATTAGATGTTGTTTGGAGAGAAACAGAGGCAGTCTTCCTTTTCTTAGATTTTATTACCTTAATTTAGAGATTCTAACACCTTCTGCTTACTAACTTGTGGCACAAAAGCTCTTGAACTGGGTTAAAGCTTGGTTTGCTCCCTGTATGACAGCATTAAAGCAGCAGACATAGCAATGAAAATAATCTCTGCTTTTGAACCAGCCAGCATGCCTGTTTACAGTAATGTTAAAAAACATTCTTGGCTATGTTTTGCCTCACTAGACAAGGTGAACAAGTGTTTAGGTTAGATATAAGGAAGAAGTTCTTTACTGTGAGGGTGGTGAGGCAGTGGAACAGGTTGCCCAAAGAAGTGATAAATGCTCCATCCCTGGCAGTGTTCAAGGCCAGGTTGGACAGAGCCTTGGGTGACATGGTTTAGTGTGAGGTGTCCCTGCCCATGGCAGGTGGCTTGGAACTAGACCAGCTTAAGGTCCTTTCCAACCTTAACTATTCTATGATTCCCACTTTCAGGAAAAGAAATGTAATTTTGAATATGAAGATGCATTCCTAGCTTATCAGATGTTTGAACTTACAATCTCTCCCTAGTGAGCTCTTCTGGTAGCAGCAGCAGTTTAGATGAATGTTAAATTCCAATTATAGCTCACTAAATAACCCACTAATAAGGTAACTGATCTAAGACAGTCAATTGTGAAATATATATGAAGAACTTTTGCTGCAAATATGTAAAACACAGTAAATTATATCCTAGCCTCTGGCTTTGCAGGTTATTTTTTGCAAAGGCTTAAAAGTTGCTGACAGTTCAAGAACCAGGAGATTCAGTAGATACAATCTTATTGAGGCTGGATCATCTTCAGTATATTCACAGATAGCCAGGTACACATACAGGAGGGACACTGTGTCTGCTAACATAACCCCATGATAAGTAAACAGGTAAAATGACTCTAGTGAAGTCTGATGGTGTTCCTTGTAAAAGACTTAACAGCATTTGTTGTGATGCTGACACGTGAAATAATGACTCAAATGCAGAACTTACTGAAACCAACCATCAACATTATAATATTACACCATTTGGACGTGCTTTTTTCCCCCTCAAAGCAGTTTCCTTCCTGTCTGTTGCAGTTCAGTTCTCAAACTGCTGCTGCTGCTTTTAGTGACTTGACGCTGTCATTTTATTCCATGTTCAAGGCTGTTGGCTCACAGCCATATATCCAAAACTCCTAATATTCATGCACGGATTAACTGGTAATCTGAAGTGGCCTAGATAATAGCTTTCAATAAGACCATTTATGAATATGAATGAAAGGACATAAGAACTAACGTGGGGGAAACCTGGCATTAGCACAGGAAGTTCATGGGAGGATCTTGACTATACGCATTCCATATGGAAAGAAGTAACACTGATCTCAGAAAATCATTGGAATAATACTCTTTATTCAAAATCAAACAAAAATATCACATCACTCATTTAAAAAAAAAAAAAAAAAGGACTTTTCATCTTCCTGTATCTCCCACAAATAACACTATGTTACTCTCACATGCTTCTTGCATCCCTACCATCCTTCCTCACTGATTAACAGAGTTTAAATTTTATAATTAATATCTTATGGCTGTAACGCCCCTGTGAAGTTGATGAAGCTGCTAGACAGGCTAACAGTGAGGGCTATCATAGAATCGTTTAAGTTGGAAATGAACTTTAAGATCATGGAGTCCAACTGCACTGCCAAGTCCACCACTAAACCACGTCCCCAAGTGGTATCTACATGTCTTTTAAATACCTCCAGGGATGGTGACTCACCCACTTCCCTGAGAAGCCTGTTCCAATGCTTGACAGCCCTTTTAGTGAAGAAATTTTTCCTAATATCCTATCTAATCTATGGACAAGCTCCAGCACCTCCATGTCTTGCAGTGAGGGCCCCAAAACTGAACACAGTATTTGAGGTGCAACCTCACCAGTGCTGAGCACAGCGGGACAATCACTGTCCTAGACCTGCTGGCCATGCTCTTTTTGATACAAGCCAGGATGCTGTTTGCCTTCTTGGCCATCTAGGTACAGGCTGGCTCCTGTTCAGCCAACTGTCAATCAACACCCTGAGGTCCTTTTCTGCTGAGCAGCTTTCCAGCCACTCTTCCCTAAGTCCGCAGCATTAAATGCGGTAGTTGTGACCGAAGTGCAGGTCCCAGGACTGAGCCTTATTAAACCTCATACTATTGGCCTTGGCCCATTGATTCCAGCCTGTCCAGATCCCTCTGTAGAGCCTTCCTACCCCTTAAGCAGATCAACATTCCTGTCCAACTTCGTGTCATCTGCAAACTATCGAGGGTGCAAACTATGTGGGTGAGGGGATCGAAGGTGCACTCGATCCCCTCACCCACATCACTGATAAAGACATTAAACAGAATTTGCCCTAATACTGAGCCCTGTGGAACACCCACTTGTGACCAGCTGCCACCTGGGTTTAACTCCATTCACCACCACTCTTTGGGCACAGCCATCCAGCCACTTTTTTACACAGAAAAGAGTACACCAATCCAAGCCATAAGCAGCCGTTTGCTCCAGGAGAATGCTGTAGGAAATGATGTCAAAGGCTTTACTAAAGTCTAGGTAGACGCATCCACAGCCTTTCTTTCATCCACTAAGGGGACCACCTTGTCACAGAAGGAGATCAGGTTAGTCAAGCAAATCCTGGGCAATCAAGAGGAGGTCCATAGTATTCCATATTATGTGAAGCAATATAGGGCAACCAAACAGAAGCTGGTGCCGGTATAGAACTGTGAACATAAGCCATCATGTGTCCTAACATCAGCAGTTTTGATTTAAACTGTTTCTGATGAAAGCAATAGCCGGAGTCAGCTTGCCAGCACATAAACAGGCGCAGCTCTAGACGGAGACAATGCATCTGCAAGACTGGGAGTGAAGCAATACATCTCATGATCCAAGTTACTGCACAAGGCAACAAGGTGCTTTTGTGTAAATAGCCCAGTCCACAAGTGTACTATGTTATTTTAACTGAGAATATTATATAAAGGTAAAATAACTCTACAGGTATATCTTGGGTTTGGATTTTCTCCCACAAGACTACTCTTCCATTTTCAGTCTCTTGGATTATATTTCATAGTTTTTATTCCTCTGATATTAAATACTAAAATTCCTAACAGAAGGAAGCATTAAATCTAGAAGCTGGATAATCTCTGCCATGAATAAGCAACGCGTCAGATGCATGTGTTACCTAAAACTGGTTTGAGATGTGAAATTTCACAAATGTTTTTATAACAATGACTATTTCCTAATGGGAGGAAAGAAGCTAAGATGGATCATGATGGAACATCAAATGCCAAAGGGCACTCTAGGAAGAGCATCAAAGCCAACCCAGATGACTTAGAAAATTCCATTTATCTCAGGTGAACACTGTTTTAGAATTAAGGAATCTAAAACATGGATTAAAAGCATTCACAGGTACGACTTGATCTCTAAAACTTTTGTTGTTGCTGTTGTTATTTTATTAAAAAGCATTTTATTTTGGTTTTATGTTTTAGTAGAGGTAGTTCAGCAAATTACTCTGACAGAAGACCCTGTGCATGGACAGTTCCTACAGAGGATGACATGGAAGCTTAGGGGAATGGTGGGGCAGGACAGGACAACCCTGGCCCAAAAGACTCCAGGCAGATTGCTGTACTTAAGGCTATTACTACATGTATTTTTTATGTTCTATGTAAAGAATGCATATGGTTTATAGTAAGTTTCAAAAAAAAAAAAAAAAAACAAACAACACTAGAGAGGACTGGAAACTGCCAGATATTAACAGATCAGAAGAGGGAAACTTTTAAGAAAGTACCTCTATTTAGAAGGTGGATGTTTACTTAACAATGAACAAAAGCAAACACTTTGTGACATTTAATTTACTGATACACAACCAAACTGACAAGCTGAAACACTGTTGTGGTTTAAACCCAACTGGCAACTAAGTACCATGGTGGAGGATCCACAATTTCACATTCATGTCAAAACTGCTTTGCTAGTCTTAAGAGACTTTAGTTTCTGCCTAGTAACTACAAACATGTAGACAGAAAATAGCACTGATACTTTATGATTCTGGTTTCTTATTTTTAATTTACTATGGTATTAATAGGCATTGCACCAGTGCCTAAAATATCCAGTAACAGACCAGGGGCCTATCATATCAGTGACCATACAAAACCTAAATAAAGACACAGCCCATAATATAAAGAGCTAAAAATATATTTAGTTGATCTTCACTTCTTGAAGTCTTCATGCTTTGTTAGATTAATTGTCCAAAACTCTGAAATCCTGATCTGTAATTTGTATTTAATTTTATGCAATCCCCTTTTTGATTTAGCTGGGATTCATGTATACTATTCCAGAAACATCTACAAATCTGTCTTATTATGCAAGACAGATGCTGGACTGTTACTTGACTGCTTTGTCAAGTCAACTTTGTATGCACAATACTTCATGAATAGAAACAATTTCACTTTACTCAGGACCCAAGACAGCTTAAAGCAAGCCAGCTCCAGCGAGATTTACAGTGAGCCTTTGCTATGAAGTGGGGTGAGGGAAAACAGAAAACAGGTGGCCATCTACAGAAAATGAGTTTAAGTTGACAATAAATTATCAGATTAACTTTTCCAATACTTTATTTTCCTGACACTCAGACAGTCCCGAACTATAGACACAGAAACGTTTGCAAAGCACCAGGACAAATCTTGGAAAATATGAAGTACACCACTAGTGTTTCAGTGATTTGCCATATTCCATCTGATCACTTACAATAGGATAGTCAATATCCATTCCACTTGACCTCGAGTTTTAAGTAAGTTTTATTTTTCTTATCATTACAGTAAAGAGAGAAACTAGTCATAGCTGCAGGAATCCTAACATGATCTGGTTTATAACATTTCTGGAGCCTTGTGCAATGTAGACCTTCTCTTCACATTCATATAGTTTTAAACTACCTACCTTCTGCATTAAGATGCATGGTTTCCAGAGGTCCAATAAATGCGTATCGCATTCCCAATCCATCTGACATCACAAGGTCCAGATCAGTAGGAGATATTATTCCTTCCTAAGTAGCAAAAGCAGAACAGGAAGGAAGATTTGTGAATGTTTGATTTTACTGCAAAACTGCCCACTTTTTGTATATAATTCAAAAATTAAGAAGTCATAAAAACTAAAGCTAGAAATAGCATTTAGCTTGCAAACAGAAACACAACTGTTTGCCAGAAATGTACCTCTATTATGCAAGCCTTCCTATGGTTCAGTACACTTATTTTCATCCCCAAGATTGCTTTCATTCAAAACCCAAATATACTTTAATATATTTTGACAGTATCTTATTTTTAAATTTATAAATTAATACACATTTTCATACAATTTGTACTATTTGTACATACTAGTTTGCCTGATACTTATTACTTACAATAATTCATGTACTAAAACTATACTGGGCTGTTTATGTTACCCAAGATACTTTTTTTTACCAGAAACTAAGAATCAGAGAACACCAAACAAATGTGACACTCTTAATAGCACATGACCAAAAGAGTTAACATAAAAATCCAAGTACTACACCTGCCCTTTTAAATACAGGAGTTTTGGCTAAATCTCACTCCACCCATCATATTCTCTCAGTGCTGGATTTTTGGGCAGAGTCACAACTGGTGGAACGGGGGTGCAGCAGTGGATACTACTCCTGAGGCCACCTGCAAGACGCCAACACGAGGACCAAACACGCAAGCAATGCAGCTGCCACTCCCTTCCACAAAACTCACTGAACATTCAACCTACCCAGCCCCAACCTGCCCAGGTTCTTGAGTTCATTGCCAGCTTCACATCTCAGAGCTGGCGGGATAGGGAGCATGCAAAATGAAGCATTTCTCCTGTTAGAAGCTGAGTGCTGCTGTTCCATCCACATGGTAGCACTTAGAAGAAAGCCAACGCCCCCATCAGGTTAGGGCAAGCACACAAAGGCTTGTAAAAAAATGGGTTACAGTTCATTAGTTACAGTTCATTACCTTAACAGATTTACTTGAGCAGAATATTATTTCTCATACAAATTTTTCACCTACTAGAAAGATATGAATTAACTAAGCCCTGTTCTAACCATGTTCAGTAGATATAGCTTGGTTTCTAGAACTTCTTATTCCCAGAAACAAAAAAACTCCAAACATTTCTTTCTGGTTAAATAGGTGGAAGAGATGCTGAACTGCTTCTAATTTGTCTTCTCACCCTACTCTGAGGTGCTCTCCTCAATCATTGCCTCTTTCTTCACAAGCCTCTTTGAGCTGCAGAATACAAGTGTGTCTACTCATCTGCTTCACCAAAGACATCCTTTTCTGTTGAGTTTCCCTCTCACAGGGCCCTGTTTGAATGCTCCTCACAGTGATCAGCTAGAGTTACAGGCATGCAGGACAGCTCTCCTGACCTTTTGAAGGCACTGGCATCTGAGCTAGACATCTAGACCCTCTTTATAATCACTAGGGAGAAAAAAGAAATCAGCATCCTAAAACAGGCATCTAGAATGGGTAAGATGAGTTGTGTCCTAAGTGGTCCCAATTCTCCTCACAGACTGAAAAATGAGTAAGGAGCTTGGATGTCAATGTCTACACTGTAGAAATTCCATCTTAAGTGAGCTGAATCCCACTCACAGTGTCTTCTGTGTTCATCAACTACTCATCTACTGTCACTTTAAAAGGAAGTTAAGCTAAGGACCAACATAACTTCTACAGCTGGCCACAGACATCAAGTTTCATAGTCTCAGGTTTAAATAGAGCCTTTTATAAGTCTCTGCCTCAAGTCTTGATCTGTTACTAGGCATTGCTCCCATTAAAAATAAGCCTGGCCGAAATCTTTTTGCAGGTGGCTTTTGAACTCTATCTTGAAAAGGAAATAATAACGTAATTAAGATCTACAAATCATATATGGAACAAACAGCTCTGGTTAAAATTTAGACATAAAATGGCAGGGATAAGGAATCATTATTTTCTTCAACTTAAAGTTAAGGCATAGGCATAGTAAAGTAACTCATCTAGAGGCAGACAGAAAGGTCTGCATGAAGACAGGACTAAACAAAAACCTCAGACAGCATTCAGATTACAGACCAGCATCAGTGTAACTAACACAGGCATCATGCATTCTGTGGAAGTTTTTTCCCCTGACATAGCAACACAGCTTCTCTGAACATCAGCAAAGTCAACAAAAGTGCTCTTCTGTTGGGAGTGCTCTATCCAATGAGTTGTGCTGGTAACGCTGTGCTTGATGAGCAATTTTTCTTTTCTCTCCCTGGTTGACATGCATTTGCAGACAAAAGATAAACCACAAGTTCCAGACAAGCATTTGAACCACAGCAGCACTTAAAAACTGTAAATATAATGTTAAAGAGTTAACAGCATCTTGAAACACTTCAGAATCATTGCAAATTGATTTTCAAATTAAAAACTGATTTATTTCTTTTGGTACCATAGTCCTCAGATTCAGTACTGACATCTGAAGACCAGGTGCTCTCAGAATCATGAGATGAATGCTTTACTCTTGGTCATTTGACTATAGATGTAATTTTATGGTTACAGCTGCTAAAAGGCATAAATTGCTGCTACCAGAAGGAAAACATGACAGATTCCTCCAGTTGAGGGATGTATTATTCTAAACACTTGAATTCAGTTTCTCCTGGTCACATAAACAAAAGCCTTTTAATTTTTCTCTTCAGAAGTTAAAAACATAAATGCAAAACAAGTTAGACCATCCTCCCCTAGGGAAAAACCCTACTCCCACTTAAGTTAAAGAGATCATAAGTTGGTGGAATGATTCAGCAGGGTGGGTGCAAGGTCAAGCAAGGTTTCTTCCACAAGGATCCGTGTTTATGCTAGTAAGTAAACAAGAGTTACAACCCAGTTTCATTAAACCTAGCTTCCCAAGGGCATTTTTCATTCTCTTTATCCTGGGTATCCCTTCTTGTAAGCCTTTCTCTCAAGCACTTGTTAGAGGGGAGAGGAAGCGTGTTAGAGTTCACCAGAAGCTTCACAGCTATGGAATTAAAATCTTTTTTTTTAAATAAATTCCACCAAAATCCTCAGTGACCCCAATGGTCAGTCAAACTTCAAGATCTAGGCTAGATCAGAATCCTCCACACTCCTTATGACACCATTTATATACCACAATCCCATCTCCCTGGAAATTTTAATCTCCTGTAATGCCACAGTATTGTCCTAATACTCCTTCAGTATTTTCTAGTACATCTCACTATGCAGGGACCCTTTTATCCTCTCCAAAGACCTATGGTGGTTCTGAAGTCTCCACCTTTAGGCTTTGACGCAACCTGCTTGGTTTTAATCAACAATCTTCACATCTGTGAGTCACACCCAGATCGCAACTTCTGTCACAGACTTGATTTGCAACCATATTAAATGTGACATGGCCAAAAAACAACCTTACCTTTTGTCATACTACCCATTCATCACCATGTTCCCCTACTCACTCCAGTCTATAGAGTTATTTTGGACTCCCCTCCCTCCTGGACCACATACTTTGTCTCGAAATTTGCCACTGCATCCTTTTTATCTCCCAAATCCAGTAATATTTTCTGATTGTCACTAATAATATGCATTCTCTCTCAGCAGCACTTGTTACACCCTTCTTTTCACTATCACTTCAATCAAGTGCCTTCCATCTACACCTTTTTCCACTCCTATAATTTTGAGCATATGACTTCTTCTATATCCTTCTACAGGCTTCGTCTCTTTCCATTTCATCATGTTTGAGAAACCTGTTGTCCTACAGACTTCACACCTCCCTACTTTGCTGGCCCCTTTATCTTACTTCTTTCATGGCACCCCCAGTCACTTCACCCTGTAAGAAACACTTGGTATCAATATTATTTTTCTCCCTGGCCCTTTAAACTTCCTTTTATAATATCCCCCTTTCATGGGGCACTGTAACTAGATGTTTAACCCGCTACCTTATCTTTGATCTCTTGGAAAGGTCTTCTGGATAACACTATAATACAATTATTAATAATAAGGAATTTGGAATTCAAAAAGTCTTGCCAGCATTTAAGGACTGCCAAGGTAGTCACCTGAGAAGGGAGAGGTACATAAATTAGGGACTGAAGCCAGTGCACCTGATTGCCATGAAACAAAATGAAATGGACACACAGCGAAACCATGACTGTTTATTTTCCAAAAGGTTATAAAAAATTTCAGGGCTGCCCCTTCTTCTTGCCTTTTGCAATGACTAAACCTAAAAGAAAATCCACTTTTAAAGAAAAAACATACTAAAATAGTATCAAAAACTTACAGAGAGGAAAATATAGACTCTTAAGACACTTATATGTGTCCACCATATAATCCACCATGCAAAGTAGTTTTAACAGATTCTTAAAAAGCAGTTGAAACTCCTAAATTAGATCAGGGCAGAAAAACTGTCACGTTCTCCTCACTGTTTCTGCTGTTGTGTTTTATGACCTCCTTGCAAATTCCAGGTGACGCTTAGAAAACCATTTCATCAAGATTCCACTCAGTAATCCACAGTAAAAGGACAGTGCTAGACATTCGGAGTAAGGTTTGAGAATTCTGATCTAAAGCATTAGTGAAACAGTTTGATTGTTATTTTCTGGATGAAGTTAACCAAAGCTTTACATTCAGAACAAGATAAAATCAAGATACTTAACACTCTTTTGCAACATAATCCCAACCTACTATAAAATGTATTGGTACTGTTAAAAGTAAAAAAGTAATAGCATTCAGCAGTGTACAAGGTACTTCTCAGGCAAATAGAGGCAGTAAGTCTCTGCTCCAAGGTGTTATGAACAAGATCAGATATACCAGTACCACTGTCAATAAGAGGCATAAGAAGGTAAATAAATGGTAACAGAGAGTAACAGAGAAACCTGTTTGTGGTATTTTTCCTATTACTGGCTACAGATCATTCTAATGGTTCCAAACTCATAATATCAAAATTTAGAGTTGAGAAGGGAGGAGGTAAGGATCTTCAACCTCAGCATCTCACAGTACATCTTCTACTCACATCATGATCAGCTTTGCAATACTTGTACCACAGATCCAAGAATTAAAAGCATAAATCATACACTATGTGGTCAAAATCCCAGCCTCCCTGTGTTTGCTCCTGGGGACTCCAGCACCTTTGGCAAAAACAAACTGTATCCCAATACCCAGGGTTTCTTATTGCTACTTTCATCACTTTGCCCTGAATTACACTTCTCTCTCCATTCCAGCATCCATGCCCACATGCAATTTGAGCACCATGTACAGTTTCAGCCTGAACCCAACCCACTGGCAGGGCCTTACCTCAGATTTCTGGCTCTGTTACAGCCTCTCCTATTCTTAGGTCCACATGGCAGAGGCTCCATGCATCATCCAGCAAGCAGCTGTATCTACCACATTGCTTTCTGTACTACCCCATGTTCATGCTTGTTATCAGAGCCCTTCTCCCACCATATGACCCCTGTTCCATGCCTTACCCACCACACATCCCAAAAGCACTGCTGAAGAGAGAGACTGGCAGGTTGTCAGTTGCCTAGAGCTAAATTTGGGAACTGAAACATATCCTGCAAGCTCAGTCCATGTGATAAAGTTTTCCAGGTAAATGCTGTTAGTACAGTTGTACCTGCATGTGTGTCTCACCACCAATACCTTTTTTAACAGTACATTAATACTTCTACTGGAGAAGCTTCCACTAGTTTCTTGAATGAACTGTCCATGCAAAGATGTCTGAACTTGGAGTTGGATATGAGTATACATACACATGTGTGCACATAAAAGATCACTCCTCTGCCATTACTATAAACATTTTTGATACAAGGATGCAGATGAGAACTTTCAAGCTTGCATTTTAGTGAAGTCCTCGAAAAAACAGATAGTTGTTTACATAAAGGGCCTGACTTAAGATCACTTCAAGTGGCTTCAAATATTTACAGACTGCTGCTATGGTTCTCTCCTGGTTAACAGAATTTATATCTGGAATATTTAAGTCCTTGCTATGTGGCAAAGAACTGATGCACTGCAGTGAAAATACAACAGCCCTCCTGCAATACAACAGATTTTTCTCAAGCACTCACCATGTTAAAATTAAAGAAACCTTGTAACAGAAGTAGGAGCACTGATCAGTTTATGACATCAAACTTCAGGCAAAGATACTTGTTCAGAGCTTTACAACCACTAATAAAACAACTGAACTAGAAATTACACTTTATTGTTCTGCCTCATTGTTCTTTTACAATAATCAAAAGAAATACACAATTATTAGCATAAAACCACCCCAGTGTTCATAAGTAATTTCATAAGTGCTATGTTCTGCATCCATGCTGACTTGGATAATAGCACGATTTACATATCTAACAACAAAAGGATTAACAGTGTGGCCATTTGGACAAGAATACTTTATTAATATGTCTCTCCTGCTAGTATCTGCAGTTCATATCCCCTCGCCACGGCTTCTCAGGCTAAGGAAAATGTTTGTTACCAGAAGAAGCAATGTGAGTAAAACTTGATTTTTAGGAGCCTCTCAGAGAGATGGGGAGGCTAACATTTTCAAAAATAAGACCTGAAAACTGACTTAGCAATCAGAAGCAGCATTTTTCCCCACTTTGAAAGTGGAAAACACCAAAAGAACATGACTTGCAATAAAAATTACTAAGTTGGCAGCACAACAGTAGAAACACAGAAACTGCCTCACTTCTGCAGCAATTCTCCTCCCACCAAAGGCAGTGAGCAGTCCAAAGTCACACAGCTGAAACTGTACACCTTTGATAGCTGCTATTTGTCCAGAGTTTCAGAACTGAAACACAACCAACAAACTTGTTACAGTTTAAATGTGTATTTGCCCGAAATGCGGTAAAATTATAAAAAACCAGAACAACCTGGAAACTTTGATGAAGCACAATGAAAGCAACTTTCATTATCTGTCAGTGCTTTAAGCACTATTTTATTACTATTCACATACCACCACCCATACAAAAACATTCACACAGGTTCATACTAAAGCTTCACCTCAAATCGATACCTCTTTTCCAACAGTAGCCCATGAAGTGTTTTTACACTCTTTCCATAACCAAAGACCAAATACAGAGCAATACTTCCAATGGTATGTACTGCCTCAGCCCCAGCAGTCCAGTCTTTGAGACTTGGACAGCTAGAGGTCACTTCAACATGGTGGTCTTCTGACATGAATGTGTCTATATGTTCCCTGAACCTGTTCATATTTTTAGCATCCATGGTTTCTATAACAGCAACTTCCACAATTCAGCCTATGCTCTCAGACACACGAAAGAATCCTACTAGATTTCTGAACCATTACTTCCCTGGATACCTGTGCTGACTAAAGATGTCGTATCAACATGCCTATGTATTATCAGACCTACTGGTCCACAGTTTCCCAATTACTCTTTGAACAATTTTAGAAGAACTAAGGTATAAATGCTAATTTCCATTTCTGCAGTATTAGACTAGTTGGTGTGTAAAAACAGTGCTTAATTCAGTCTTTCATCAACTTCATATTTCAGTTTTGGGATTTTCAGAAAAGTTCTATTTCTCCTTCACCACTGTACTTCTGCCATTATTAATTTACTTTTTCCTCCTCCAAAAACCTTGTTCTTAGCATGACTTACTGTACTTTGTCAGATCCCTTCCTTTCAAGGAAAGGTTACAGTGTGGGAAACTTCCTTAATAGTGAACACTGCAGTTCAGATAGCTTTTTCCTCATGAACCTACCTTCCTTGTTCACAGTATTACTACCACAAAAATATTTTTTTCTTTTTTTTCACCAGCGCTATTACTGTTTCCCCCTCTATTCCACTCTGGTGAGGCTCCACTTGGAGTACTGTGCTCAGCTCTGGGCCCCAAGACAAGAGGGACATGGATGTGTTGGGGTGAGTCCAGAGGAGGCCATGAAGATGACCAGAGTGCTGGAGCCCAGAAAGACAGACTGAGAGAGTTGGTCTTGTTCAGCCTCGAGAAGAGAAGGCTCTGAAGAGAGCTTAGAGCAGCTTTCAGTACCTAAAGGGGGTCTACAAGAAAGCCGGAGAGGGACTTTTTCCTCAGTGGAATGTAGTGATAGGACAAGGGAGCTTTAAATGGCTTTAAGATGAAAGAGTAGATTTAGATTAGATATTGGGAAAAAATTCTTTACTGTGAGGGTGATGAGACACTGGAGCAGGCTGCCCAGAGGAGTTGTGGCTGCCCCATCCCTGTAAGCGTTCAACGCCAGGTTGGATGGGGCTTTTAGCAACCTCATCCAGTTGAAGGTATCTCTGCCCATGGCAGGGGGTTGGAACTAGATGATGTTTGAAGTTCTTTCCAACTCAAACCATTCTATGATTCTACAGTTATTATTTACCACCTCCTTTATATTGTTGCATTGTGTTGCTAGTGGAAGCTAAAAGGCAAGCAAAATCAGTTCAGCAACTATGTTCAGATACTGCTTTGAAAAAAAGAGTTGCTTTTTTAATCGTATGTTAGTACTACCTTAGTTTCAAGATCTTTACCCATACTTGTGTGCATGGCTGTTCAAACAGCTTGAAAAATGAAAACACTCTCTGTGACAAAAAAAAAATAAGCCCCACTCAAGCCCAGTTAAATCTCTTCTCGGCAGAATAGCAACTGACTCATAATTCAGCTCTTCTTGATGAAAGATCAGACTTTGCAGCATAGAACAGGTAACTGTGGGAAAAGCTGAGGGGGCACACACAAATGATTCTCAGCTAGGGCAGGAGGAGGAGAAATCTATCTTCACCTGCGAGTATCAAATAGCTGTTGAACTTCTAAGTGCAATTACCGAAAGATTAAAGAAAAAAACATTTAAAATATTATTTTCATAATGACTGTAAAGTAGGCCATGAACATTCAGAAAATAACAGGAAATGATGAGACAACCTAGAAAAAAGAAAAATCAGTATTTTGATTTACATGCTTTTAAGACTGTTCTTTGATTGTTCTGAAAATGACAGTATTTTGAGAAGAAAGCAGGATAAAAGATAGTTGTTATATCACTCTGTTTTTGTCAGTCATTGCTATTTGCAATGGATATCACTTCTTCCTGGTTTTAATTTGCATGTTAATATATATTTTGTGTTCACAAGGGACAGTTTAACAAAGATGACACAAATTTATAGGAATTATAAATATACAATCTCACTTGTCACATCTATAATACTGGCAGTGTGTGTCTGTAAAAACGGGAAAAAAATATATACATACACCCACAAGTCGCCAGGCTTCACTTATCACTGCATACTGGAGCCGATTCAGAGCAAACCCTTCAATTTCTCTGTTCAGTTTGACAGGAGATTGACCAATCTTCTTCATCAGGGCATATGTTCTCTCTGTAGTAGAAGGATCTGTTTCTGGATGAGGAACAATTTCAACCAATGGCACATAATAAGGTGGATTTACCTCAAGAAAAATCACAAAAGAAGAATGTCAACTATCAACAAATTAACAGAAAGCTAATAAAAAGCACTTTCATAGCTTGCTACTAGCATGGGTATTTTCCATTGAACACAGCCTTATCTTCAGACCCTGAAAGACTTCACCAATCCAATAAAAGCCAGTGTAGTAACTCAAATTAATAATAGTAAAAAAAAATATCTGTTAAACTCTGTTTAACCCCAGCAAAGTGCATGGAGCTACACTAAAGATGACAGCACTCTAACAGTGTTAGAAGATTTTATATGTGAGTTAAGACAACTCATGTTTTTTCATGTTGTTTCAGGCCGTTTGTTGTTTTAAGACATATGGTCACCACCTATCTTTCCAAATGAAGCAAGGCATTTCCTCTCAGATGTTCAGGAACTTTATAATAAAGTTACTGCTGCTAAACACCACGTGTAAGATGCAATGCTTAATAGATAAGCTGTTACTAGTCCAAGCCTGTAAATATATGCTAAACAGTAACAAATATTGCATAAAACCCTATACTTTGAAAAAGTTACAGGTTATCTTCAAACACTATACTACCTTTTTTTCCTAAATGTAATTTCTCATCAAATCAAGACCTTTGTGTAATGTATTTTTGAAGCAATAAACAAAAAATTCTAAAGAATATACCAGAAACAGCTAAGAGTTCTCAGTTCATAGTGTTACAGGCAGTAACATTGCCTGCATGCTCTTTGCAAAAGCAGCAGTACTTAAGCCATATTTTTAAGGTGTTAAACTCAGCTCTTGGTCTAGTTTCCATGCAATAAAAGGAGCTAACATATCATAAATTGCTATCACAAGTAACCCTGGCATTTAAAGGATGGTAATTAAGTATTGATTCTTTCACCATGCTTCCATATAGTTAACTGCTCTTAACTGTGCTCATGTAAATGCAAGTACAGGACTTAGTCACAGCAACAAGCAAGCAGTCTTTTCTCTCTGTTGTTTTCTTTTCAGTACTTATACAGTTCCCTTTACTGTAGGGTCTGACCAATGCATAACCTGATGTAGGTTACATTTGCTCTAACTACTGATGTAACACACTTCATTCCCTTTAAAGTGCCTTGTGTTCCAACATAACCTTCCTCACATCAGGCTCTTTGACAGTGCCATCACCAAATCTGAGAATGGCATGACAGACATTGCTGCAGGTGTGGTGCTAGGCAATTTAGCAAGACCCAAAACACTGCAAGCACCAAGACATTCTCGTAAGCCTTTTCTAACCCTTGAGTATATCACAGGTTCCAATCAGGACCAGGACAAGTTAACTGTTGAGAGAGACTGAGGCTATTATAAATTTCTTCCAAGATTAGTGTTGACAGTGATCTTATTGAAATATTCTATTTCATGAACTTGGCACAGGGAATATATGGGTGTGTTCTTGAACACACTGAGGAGACTCTGGAAGACAATTTTTTAGGAGTGAGGTAACAGATGTTGGTAAAAACTAGAAGTGGTAAAATGTGGGTGACATTGGGGATGTGGGAAGGTTTCTAAAAATAAGAAGCTTTTCTTCAGGGAGCAGAAGAGCTTACCTTACTTAGAGTAACAAAAAGAAAGCTAAGAAATTATATGACAAAGTAAATACAGAGAAAGAATTAAGCTACACAAAAGCTGACAATAAACATAAAATCATTTAATTGACTGTAAGACTGGAACAAAAATTAGAAGACACAAACAACTTTGAACAGAAGTAGTGCAGCTAAAAAGAAATAATCTAACAGATACAGCTTAATACATTTTTAAGGTGATTTGATTAAATGGTTTCCGGTACAGCAAGGGACTTCCCTCAGCGACACACAGTCTCATCCAGCTCCATATTGCTAGTTGTGTGACCTAGCAGGCACACACTATACATGAGAAATGAATCTTTCTGCAGAAGGCCTCTACTGATACACCGCCTGAAAGTGCCTGAAGAGAACAGCTGTACCTACAAGTATTCTGTGCATTTCTATCTGACAGCTGTCCTATGGGTTTCATTTATTTTTTCTAATTTCTGAACTTACTGCTATGTTAAGCAAAGGGATGAGTTCCTTCTGCCCTTTGATAATTTAATTTAATCTCTCCTCAACATGCTCATCTGTGCTACAGGTTTTACAACTTTAGCTTTTAATTTTTCTGGTATATAAAATTCCACGCTTCTTGTTTTTAGTGTCTTCCAGAGCTGCTTGCTTCCTACGGCCACTACTCTCCTACTGTAATGTTCAAGATGTTAGTAAGGCCATGGTTAAAACAAAAAACACCAAAAGCCAACAATTACTACAAAGCAAGCATGTTTCCTGATATAACAGATGCAGAAAGGCCCCTAAAAGAGTACACTGCCCTTTGAGTGAAGCTAAGATTACCAAGAAAATAGTCTCAGTTGGATTGCAAAGCCATTTCAGAACAATTACACATTTTAATGCACTCCGACTATCTGCTTCAGAAAAATACATATATCCTTACAACAGCAACCTAGAAAATGTTTACACAGGGACTAGCTACCTTTCCAGATCTGATAAAACCTGGTTTCAGAAGTGGCTCCTATAAAGACTGCAGCTCAAAGTAAACCGGTACAGACCAACTTGGGAAAACAGTAAGAAAGAGTAACAAACTCAAAGACCGACAGTCAGAGAGTAGGCGAAAGCCCAGGAATGGGTTAAAAAAAATCATAGCTATAGTTACTTAATACAGAAGTCTCTAAGAGACGTTATCTCTTCTCTTGCACAACAGAAAGTTACAACCCTGGAAACACGAGATAAGGAACTACTGAATTTTAGACTGGAGAAAGGCTAAACCTAAGCACAGGTACATACTTTCAAGTTTGATTTTTTAATTTTATTATTATTTTTATTAAAATGAGTTGAAAACTAATTATACAGAAAGAAACCATCCTTTTGTTCCTTTGGCTTCCCAGTCATCCCAAGGCACATAGGTGGTGGTGGAGAGGTGTCAGAAAGAGACTGACCAAATGCTTTCACTCTGCAGCATTAGGCTGCAGGTAGCTGTAGAGATATTACAGTGAAGTAGCACTGTAGTTTTATATTCACACTGCCACTCTTCAGCATGGCCAGGGAACTAACATTTACTTTACACCCTGAAGGATGCCCTGGACATACAACATGTAGTTACCATATTGCAGACAGCAGAGCACTTTCTTTCTCCAGATACTGCCAGCCTTCATGACAACAGTTCTCTTAAGTGATCTGTCAAACACCAGGCTAGTATTAGCCTAACAAATTCATTAGCTATTGAGTAGTGGAAAATAGAAACAGTAAGAATCCCAGTGATCAAGACAAAATGCTTTTCCATGTGGAGAAGACACCTGATAAAACTGCTGTCTGGCAGCCCCATGTAGACCTCTACAAAGGCTCACAAAGTGCCCTTCAGCATTTTGAGGTTCTGCTGCCACCTCTAGTCATGCCAATTTTGCATCAGTGCCCTGGCCAAGCTGGTCACAAAGCATGCAAATTCAGCTCCAAGTACAATTTGCTCCATTTCATCCACTTGCTTTACCTCTTCTGGTATACTGCTCTTGCATCAGAAGTCTGAAGAAACCAGAGTCAAAAGCTTCCATCTTCTGTTGACATTACCTAACAAGCACATGCAGCTCACTGTCTGGGCCCTCGCTGTTATCCAACAACAGTTGAAAAAGGATACCAGAAAAGACTAATGATGCCACAAGAATAAAGAAATTTATAGGTTTGCTTCAAAACACAGAATTCCTGAATTTTGGGAATCAGTTATTGGAGTAGCACACAATAATATGATCACAACAGCTTACACAGAACCTATCTTGAGCCAACAATATGAATCATGCATATACGCTCTCAGTTTAGAAAATGCTGCCGCTCACTGAATGACCAAACTAAAGCTCCTCTGAAAAGTCAAGTCCTTGAACAGAAATGATGGCAGACAAGCACTCCAAATATCCTTCTACATCTCTCGGTCTGCTGGGAAGAGTTTGGGATGCAGTTTAGCTAAACACCTGTACTACTACTACAAAACTAAAACATGATATCATACTTACAGGATGTGACACAATACACTGCTTAACATGTTTAAGGCCAGTGAATAATTTGCTGGGTAAGAGACAAGAGGTTGAACTGCTCAAAATAGCATTGTCACCGACAATAAGATCTAACTGGCTAAAAATCTTCTTTTTCAGTTCCAAGTTTTCCGGAGTACATTCCTGGAATAAAAACAAAAATAAGTATTAGAGGTTTTCTAGTTTAGTAGTATTTTTCCATATATTCCAGACTTCACTGGTCCCACCATGACACCTAGGAACTCAGCATAAACCATCTATTTTAATCGGCCTAGACATACCTGTGAGCCACCACACAGAAATACTTTCCCACATATAAAGAAATGGAAAGCCCAAGAGTTCACTATAGCAGAAAATGCACCACCATACACCACAGGAGATTTAACACAAAGCAAATAATTCTGCTTTGTCTAAAATACAGACTTTTACTCACACACAGAGATAACACAGTACGAAGGAGTAAGACCTGATCTCCATTTTTTTTTTTTTTTCAGGAGAATTTCACAATAGAAATCAGTGCTCTCTCTCAGACAAGATGGAAGTTAATAGGTGTATCTCAGAAGAAAACAAACTTACAACCTCCAGAACTATGGCAAGAGATTCCAAGGCACAGTTCTGGAACCTGCACTGAAACAACCCTCAGTGGCCCTCATGCTTAAAAAGCTTGAATACCTCCATTCATTTGAACGCTGGGAAAGATTTCTGAAGTAGAATGCTCACTATCAGAACTTCTCCCAAAGCTACTGAGCATGTCCAGCTCTGCAGTATTGTGTGAAATTCCATATGTATGAACCAAGAGCCATGATCTACAGTCACCAGAATTTCAAAGTTATCCCCTACTGCTACCTGAAGGAGAACATGCAGAAATCCACCAGTCTGGGAACAAGGACATGGGAGAGTAACCATAGTGGATCCCACAATCAACAGGAAAGACTTCAGTCTATGAGATAAAAACCGGGGAATAAAGCCAGCATGTTTCCTGGGTTTTTTTGAAGGGTTTTAAAATATCCAAACAGTATCCCAAATTTGTAAAACCTCAGCTTTGCCCGTAAAACACATAGAAAATACCTGTTCTTTTGAACTCTAACCTACTCCCACCTGTCAGTACTTCATTCTGTCCTTCCGGTTATGCTGAACAGCACATGAGGATAGTGAAAAAGGTTATATATTTAATATAATCCAAAAATTTATATTTAATACCTGCAGCTTCAGAAAGACTATGGCAGGAATGCCCAGCGCCAGAGTTTTCAACCAGTAAATGGATTAAAAGTAATGTGAAGTCTTAAAAAATAAGCAAGTTGCATGGAATATTACTAAAAGTTCTACGATGCAGAGATAAACAGGGTCATTTAAGAACTCCAGGTGGAGCCCAAAGTTAGAGACAGCCTTATCAAAACAAAATGATACTCTGCTTATAATTCCAGGATCCCTGCTTGTTGGTTAAGTTTAAAAAGTTTCTTTCAGTAAAGCCAAAGATGAAGAGAATGCTGCAGATAGTATTCAAGCTAATAAAAGAGTTGCTCTGAATAGGTTTGTGAACTTGAAACTCTAAGCCTCCTCTCACATCAAGATGATAATCAAAAAGGCAAACTCAAACCTGGTGGAAACTCAAACCTGCCACAGTTACGTAAGGCTTCTGAATGGGCCATTTGCTTCTACTTTTTCATATAGTGTCACAATTGTATTCAGGTTGTTGGACCAGAGCAATAAAGTTTCTGTCCTCAAGCATGCAATTATTTTCCCAGAGACACCAATTCCCTGAAGAACAGGGGGGAAATTAAGCTCTAAACAATTCATTAAACAGGAACCTCACTTGCTGTCAGTCATGGAGCCTGGAGCAGTCTGAAGCTATTCTGTTTACCCTGAGAAGGAGAAGATCAAACAGTGTGCAGATAAGATATGGTTTTAAAGCTACCACAGTCTCTCTCAAAGAATCCATGCAAAAACGCTAGCATACACCTGTACGCATTTTAAGTGACACAGTATATTTCTGCGCCCTTTTTGTAAAGAAGATCGTACTTCTCATTTG
The DNA here is from genome assembly GCA_026283785.1 of Coracopsis vasa. Lineage (NCBI taxonomy): Eukaryota > Metazoa > Chordata > Aves > Psittaciformes > Psittacidae > Coracopsis > Coracopsis vasa. Next base: position 51,019 of record JANHGB010033074.1, read on the forward strand.
CAGCAAACAGTACACTTCTGTTCCAAGGGCTAAGCACCTGAACAAGGTTGCTACTAATGTGACTTCCAATTTAAACTTTATTAGACATCTTTTTTAACAGCCTGATCAGAACATGATAGTTGTTAATTTTTAAAACCCACCTCCTGGATGAGTTGTATTGAATTAAAGGCTTAAAGGTAATAGGCATTACACTATTCAAAAACACATTCGGAGAACGCATGTCAGCTACTTGACCAACCTATGAACTCTTAAAGAACTACACAAAGACAAATATGTACTAGACTCTCTCCCTAAAGGACAACACTGATACCCAGACAAGGCGACTGAGGTCTAGTTGCCCTTAATTAAAAAGCTGCACTCATATGACACAACCCCACGAATATCAGTACATGGAAATCTGGGGAGTTTCATCTGTTTAAATACAGCGTCCCTGTGTTTTTGCACAGACCATTCCCACTATTCTATCCGTCATCTGTGCTCCACATGTGTCCATGCTCACCTAAATGCACAACTTCATTTACCTGTGTTTAAGTGCTGGCATCTACCCAGGTTCTTCCCATCCATGCTCAGGTATGCCAAGGCAGTAACTCACCTGTACCACCTAGGAAAACAATCCCCAAAACACCATCTTGCAAAACACCTTCTCCTTACACTAGCAATGGGAATCACTGCCAACGCTGCTAATTTATTAGTACTGGAAGGTGAAACAAAGCATGGCCTTAGCTGCAATTTTGGGGGCACTTCTGTAGAACAGTTCCCAGAGTCAAGTGACAGCAATTCTCTCCTCTTATAGAATGAGGATACAGCAGCAGCTTTCAGAGCACCAAACTATCTCACAAGAATGACCCAGACTGTCAGCACTCCTGCAACTGGAACCACATTATGTCCTTCTTCTTGTTGGAATAGAAAGATCTTCACAGGGTTAAGAGACAAAGAGTTCTGAATCTCAGAAAAGCAGCTTTTCTAAAAGTTTTGGTGCCTAATCCATGTATACAAATACTTTCAATATCTTCTGTAGTTATAATCCACTAGAAAAAACTTCCTAGAAAATACTTCAGGCATAACTGTTTTATTTTCAATCTATCAAGTCACATTAGAATGTCTTATTTCTAAAACAAAGCCTTATTAACACAGATGTTTATAAAGCAGGGACCTGTGTATTTTAAACAACATTCAGATTATCTATATAAAGACAGACTAAAAAAACCTGAAAAGGATACCTGGAAATTTAACTACCTGAAGCCTACATTTCAAAGCGCTATTACCATAGCTAGCGAATGTACAGTCAAGTACAACTATTCTGTATAATGTTACCACATCCAAGTAATAGTAAGATTCTTGCAAAAACCCAGCTGACTTAGAAATAAGTACAGATGCTAAAATGATCTCTCTACAAATTAAACCCTGCAATTTTACAACCAATTCTGTTCCTCCCAACACTACTGGAAAAGTTGAACTTACTGAAGTTACCAAAGCAAGATTGCACCTATTTAATCCACTTATGGATGCATAGACTGCTGTGTTTCTGTCATTACCACCATTTTATAGCATCCATGAAGTCAAATTACAATTTAAGCAAAATACTATTAACAATGTTCACTACTATCATTCATATTTCACTGCTAATTATTATTTCTATTTAGGCTTTTGTATGGACATGCTAGTTTGGTCTCCTGCAAGTCTGAGGTCTGTATTTCTGTTCTTGAGCACCTAAGATGCACCTTTTATGAAGGAAACTAGAGCTTATTTCTTTTGTATTCCATGTCAGACACTGATGTGCATTCTACTCAGTAAACAAAGGTCACACACATGAACCCTGGGAACAATATCCCCTGCAATTAAAATATGTGACATTTTGACTGAAGATTTTGGGAGTTCAGCTAGTGAAACAAGCAAAGAAATAAAATGGTACTTTTAATATCAGAACAAATTTTTGTTAACCATTATGATTTAGCTCAACTATTTAAAATTTGTCATGCATTGTATAGGTTGTGTAATTTCACCAAAATTCAAAATTATTATGTATTTCAAAAGCAAATAGTTGAGTGCATGTATTTTTGACTTTTCCATCACAGTCCCCCTCAAAATGGCAAAGTAGTTTTAGATGCTTATTCTGAGACACTTTAAAGATGGATGGTATGTATATATACCAGTATACCAGGATATACATGAAGACAAAGTGCCAAATAAAAATGCATCATTTCAAGTGGCAAAAATAGTGGTGGGAAAACACATTTACTTCAGGCTCCTTTTAGAAAATGATGTTAATGTCATCTGAGTGTAAAGGCAGAGACAGCCGCTGGGCAGGAGACACACACACTCTTGCACATTGCTGTAGGGTTTTAGGATGCAGCACAGACATGTACACACAGCTGCTACTGAAGAAGTCCCCAGGCTATTGCGCACCCTTCAGTGCGGTGTCAGCATTTTGATCAGTTAAAATGAGGAAGATTAAAAGAAAAAAAAACCCAACCCCAAACTTGGAAACAACCAAACAGCACAGACTCTGATAATAGACATAATTATGTTACAGCATGACTAGTACTGGAGCCCCCAGCAGCTATGGTTACAGGGAAAGCAGAGGGAGCACCACAGCACGGGCACCACACCAGGGATATGAGGTTAAGTGAGATTTAACCCTGAAACACTTAGAGGTAATGCAGAAACACAAACCATATGGGATATACACAAGGGAACAGAAGCGCATCAGGTTGTTTGCCCCTCTTCCCCCTACAGATAATCATTCCACATAGCACACAACTTCAAGATGGTTTCATGCATATGTCCAAATACCAGGTCTTTAGCAAAAATATGTTTGGCAAAAAAAAGATTCCTTGGATGTAAACCAACTGTAGTTAGCCCACTGCCAAGGCTGTGTAGCTTGTTTTGAAGACTTTATTTTGAACCTGAACAAGAACTATCCTGTAGGCCAATGGTAAGAAAGCAGGATAAGGACAGCAGTTCCTTTAACTGAAAAGCAGAGTGGAAATTTGATAATAATGACAGGGTATCACCATCACTTTGACACAAAAAGGTAGAAAGGTACAGGCTCCCTAAAGAGTAGGTACGCACGGAAGTAAAATGCTTAACACGGGGGAGTAGGAATCACAATACATACGGATTTTAGGAACAGGTTAACCTATTTCTGACAGACAGTTGTCCAGGTACGACTGATCCTTCCTTGGGAAAGGGGTTGGACCAAGTAACCTCTGAAGTCCCTTCCAGCCTGATTTTGGATAACTCTAGAGTGTAGGGCAGCAAAGGTAAAGATGAACATTCTGATAAAGGTGAGGTTTTCTTACACGCTGATCTGGTGACGAGCAGAGGACTAGAGGCAGGGGGGGTAACGCAACAACAAACAGACAAGGGGTGCGAAATGATGGAACAGGGACACCACCACCCATACCAGTTTAACTCTGATTCATGGGATTTGAACTTGTTTATATTTCCATTCAAAATACAGTTATAAAAGTGTCTTGCAGCAAATCTATAAGTGCCTGGCTTTTAGAACAGTGCTAAGTTCATATTCAGAAGAGCTTTAATAGAATTCAAAATCATCAACTAAAGGACAGTAGATAAGTTACTTCCAACAGTACTTCCAGACTAACCTAATTGAAAAACAGTAGGGCTTCAAATATAAGGTATTAACTTCTTGGTTGTCTTGAATTTATGAGCAAATACCAGTGTGAAATCTGATGCTTCTTAAATCCTGCCTCTTGAGTGACATGTAAGATTGTCTACCACATGATACTGTACAAGTAAATAACACTTTGGTGAGGTGAAATACAGCATTTACATAGAAATATTTTGTACTTCCCTACAGTTCAGAAACATACCTGTTAAGGAACTGAAGCAATAAAAATATCAAGTTACTGCCATTTTATACTGCTCAGAATAAATGACTGAATTGCAAGTGTGTGTTCAACCTTTAGTACAAAATACAAAACAGGATTTAAGGAAGTATTAACTTTCAGAAGTACATTTTCTACAAATCAAACTTGCAGATTTGAGGGTCTTTTTACCAGTCGCTTTATGCACAGGATAGATGCGGAGTGAATGTTAGAAAGTTTGGAAAGACAAAAGACCATTCTGCAGCAGCACCACAGCAGTGACAGTGGAAAGCTGTTTACCCAAGCATCATCTTTCAGTTCAACTTAAACCCTGACTTGGTAAAGTTTTTTTACAGTAAATCTTTGTGATCAGACTGTTTCAAACCCTAAAATCAGGAAAAGAGTTTTCTCAAAACCTCTGCAAAAACAGCAAGTCAGGTAACATGCTTAAAACTAGCTCCTTCAGAAGCCAAAACATAAATTCTGGTGCCTCAGGTCAGTTTTTAAGATAAGGAGAGTAAAACCAGGCCTAAGGTTATATTTACCCAGTTGAAAGCAAATAGACCCATGTTTGTCCAGTGCCTGGAGCTGACCAGTGACCAGTCCAGAAGAAGCCATGTTACTGCAATGCTTGCACACTCTGCCTTCCAACAGCTTTGTATTTACAGAGGTATGTCATTAATACAAGCTTCCAAACCAGAACCTATGAGCTCAGGGTAGCTGAAGACATTTTCACCCACTGCTGTCTGCAGATATTCCCTCATCCCCAGTGGTAAAAAAGTTTTTGAAAGCCATAAGGAAAGAAAGATGAAAGCTAGGGGTAGAAACTGGTACCAGACACAGACAAAGTTTTATGACAGGAAACGCCTTTTGTCAAGGCTCCCAAGTCAATGTTGGGCTCCGCTTCTGAAGCACCACCATGGTAAGATATTGTTCTAAGGCTTTTAGGCAGTGTTCCTTTAAAAAGCAAATTGTAAATGCCTCAAGACCACAACATGTAAGTCACAAACTTAACTTCATGCCCTGGCCAGCCTGCTTTGTTCCATGCTACATCATGACTGATGGGTTCAGAGATCACCTCTCAGCCACCCTTTGCAGCCAGCTTCAACCAGCCCAGCCAGGCCTTGCACTCACCAAGATACACAGCAGCTCAAGTGTCCAGAGTAAGATTTTACCAACAGTTAGTTGTCTTATCCTCTGAGAGATAGTAAACTTTATTATTATTTTAGTAAATTGTTCCAAAGCAAAGCATTTAAAAAGATATGTTTTCATTTTACTAGCATTGTGCCAAGATGTCATACGAGTACTGAAATGATTTCTATTCAGCTTATATTCTTCAGGAACTAGACAACCAACCACTCAAATATATTTTTAATAGTGAAAGGAGTACTACTGAGTTTAGTACCAAGTAGTCACATATAGACACAAGACAAAAATCATCATATATTTATGGAGGAAAGTTAAGAACACAGTATTAAGAAACATTTATCTCATCCATGATATTCCCATGCCAGGGACATTAAAATACAAATGCATCTATTAATTTGACTCCATGTGCCTTTATGGAGTTTTCAGCTAGCAGAAAAGTTGTTTCAGAATTAAAGCTTTTAATGATGCAAGAAGTTTGCAGTGCATGTTCAACTAAATGCTATAGGTTATGCACTTCTAAGTAGTGTAGAAAAGCTCTGAGAAGTGAAACTGGGCAAATATTGTTTTATAATAAAAAACCCCAGACCAATTTCCCTCTGAAGTTGAGGCAAAGCACTAGTTACTTCATAAAAATGCTCAGGAGGAGTATGTAAAAAAATATGCACCAAGTCATACCTTTTTTTAAAGGTTCTTGACATCACTGTTATGAATTTTCCCCTTACCCAATGCTTCTACTTACTTCTTGCATCTTTTTCACTTTTGTATCTTCACCAATGTAATTTAAGAAGTTTCACTTTTTACTACTTCATCTCATTTGTTCTACATTATGTCCCATGAGAACGACATAGAAGGCAACTGTTCACAGAATTCATTCAAGGAGAGCAAATATGAAGGAAATTTTTAAAGCTTGAAGTGGATTTACTCTACATAGGCCAAATTTGAAGAGAAGTTATGATTTAACAAACTGAAATCCAGGGTAACGAAGTGCAGTTCTCCTAGGAGTCTTTAACAACTTAATCAGTAGGCTGTATCATTAAGCAAGAAAACAGAGTCCTCTATATTCAACTAACAGGAATGCAACTGATGTTTTATTTTTTAAGTAACTAAACATCAGAACACTTGCCCTCATAAATTACAATTAGTCGATTTTGTCCTTCCAGGTCCAGAGCTGCACTAGACAATATTTCTGAAGTTTAACACACTTTAGCCAGAAAGTAGCATGTTCGTTGCTTAAATAAGGCTGTGAGCCTGAGAATTAAGATTCTACCTTTAATTTTCTCTTGAGAAGAGGGTGGAAAAGACTAGTTCAAGTAACTTGCCCACTTACATTGTATATTTGATAACACTTTGTATCAAACCAAAGTTTGATGTTATGGTTTGAAATTGATGAGCTGATATGATGACCACCACCAGTGTTTCACAAGTATTTGTTACCCCTGAGCACAACTACTGCAGCTATTGAGTTTATTTTTATTTCTATACTAAACAACTACATGTTGAGATATCAAAAGGGCTAAGGGAACATAAAATAGTACCAGAAAGCCTGGGTTACGCCAGGTAGATTGTTGCTGTTCAGAGACTATCAACACAATACTGCTGCCTTCAGTACCTGAAGGGAACACAGAGATTCTTCTCAGAGGTCCATGCTGATAGGACAGAAGGCAAGAGACTCCAGTCGCAAAAAGGGAAATTCCAATTAGATACCGGTTAAGAAGTCGCACAATGAGGGTAATCAAATGTTGTAACAAGTTACCCAAAGAGACCAGTAGCGTTTATCCTTGAGAAATATTCAAGGCTCAACTGCACAAATGGTCCTGCAATGGGTTGGGCAAAATGATTTCCACAGATTTCTTCCAACTCAAAAATACTTTGATTCTGTGACACTTGCTCAATGTCTGTTTCACTGATCAGCTGATGGAGAGAGAAAGGCAGGAGAGGATGCAGCCCCTGATTTAATCTGAAGTAGCATGCAAGGCCTTATTAAAAAAATCTTACTGCTGAAGAGGCTAATGGGAACAATAGCATACTAAAATTCAGTATGTCTGTTAGAGCAACAAGAACCAGTAACTCCATTGCAGCTGTGCTCAGCTTCAAAAGAAGATAGAAAAATAAAAAGTGAGGAAGATAAGGAGATGCAAAGTTTGCAGTTATAAGGATCAGATCCTTACAGGTAGCATACGAAGAAAGTAAAGACACCACATAGACATACCAGGCAGTAAGGAATACTTAAAAGAGCAAAAGAAAACTGGCAGAACTAGGAGAGTCTTCTGGAAGCAAGAAGGCAGCCTTCATAAAGTCGATACGATACCCAAATGAATGCTGTGATGTAGGATTGTTAATCTGTCAAAATAAGACAAAGCAAAGGTGGTAGCACACACACAGACACCCCCACTGCTTCCCGCAATTTACAGGAGGAGTAATAAAAATTAAAATTTCCCCCTTCTTGGACAAGAATGCATAGGAACAAGAGAAGATCAGTGTACAGAAGGAACTGGAACTGGAACTGAGCAGTGATTTCTTTACAACTGTTCTGCCTTCTAATCCTTACAGAAAACTGAAGCCTTAGTCTTGGGGTTCCCAGGGTCTATCCCAAATTGGAAGAATTCATAGAACAAGGGAGAGTGGGATAAGGACCAAGGTACTGAAACATGCTTTGATATGGCTGAAATATCAAACACATTAACAATGATAATAAACTACATACTTGAAGCAAAATTTAATGTACACTATTTTGGTACCAAAGTGCAGAAGATTGGCAACCATAACTCAGCTTCAGGAAAGATCTCAACAATGAATCTGTAAGCCTTACGTCTCTATCAAGCAAGTTAAGGGAAAAGGGTAGCAAGCAACGAGTTAAATGGAGAAGAATCAAAGCAACTTTTCAGATGGAAGTCCTGACTCAGACCTAATAGAATTCTCTCAAGGAAGCAGCAAGCACAGACACAGGAGTCACATAGCTGATGCAGTTGGTGTGAATACCCAGAAATCTTGCAACAAAAAAATAATAATAGCTTTCAAGGAAGTCAACTGGTTACATGTGAGATAAAAGGTCCTTTCACAGAGAGTAAATGGGAAAGAGATAGTAAGCGCAAGGTAGAAAGAACAGTCAGTTCTTAGTCAGTGGAAAATGCTGACCTGTGTGATTTTGCAGACATGTGTGCTCTTTGTTACATCCATTCATAAGTGACCTGAAAGTTAGCTCGTAAAATTAAGCTGGTCATCATCACTACAACTGCAAACATTTGCAGAAGGATTTTACAGGATTGAGTGACTAGACAAGGAATTTGCACATTAATCTCAGTAGAGGTAGGCGATACCTACGTGAAAACAATTACATGAACTCACAAGCTCTGAGCTCATTACTAATGAAACAGTAAGATATAGGGTAACTGTATATAGGGTCATGATCTGGAGAAAACGAGCACAAAATAGTATACCACTGTAAAAGTCTATAGTGCATTCACACCTTAACTCCTCTGTGAGGTTTTCGACTGTCTCTCATTCCCTCTCTCTCTACCTCACCAGCCTGGGGAGGAAGTAAAACTCTGGAAATCTGTCCTCTTCTAGTTCAATTTGTTATTAGGGATGCGTTGCCGCTAAGCAGACTGTGGGGATTACAGCTCAAAACAGTATAAATTGTAAATTCTTGCATGTAGCACATATATACATATAGACAGTTATATGGTACAATATGTGGGGGACCACACAGGGTAGAAGATGCCAAGCCTAATGCAAACTCATTCATACTTTATCTAAGAAATGATCCCTGATTCACCTATTCCCCGAACTATGCCCATATCAGTGATCATACTAATGGTTAAGCAGCCATAGACTATCAGGTCCAGTAATTCAGCTTGTGCCCCGTCCTAATTTTACTTAGCAGCACAGATTCCAGCCCTATACATCAAACCTGTTTTTAATACTCTAAAACATCAAGATAACTGCTTTTGGCTATACTGCTCCCTTACATTCAGAGCAGAAGTCACCCCTGAGCTCCGCCATGCTTCCTGCCTTCCCAACCTGGAGATAAAGAAACACATCTTAGTCCCAGCACTAGGATGTGTGCTGCTCTCTAAGAGATAATCAATCCCCAGCAATCTCCTGCCTACCTCCCCCTCACATTCATCTTTCTAACAGGTACAGTCTTTGTTACACATGGAGGGCAGCAATTCTCTCTCAGCTTAGCTGCCAGACTCTTCCAACATAACCCAGAAGAAACTTGCACTGACTCTCAAGTAGGAAATCCTGCAAAGTGGCATGAACTCTCATGTCAAGATACTGGGTTAGAAAGAACTTTAATTTTAACAAGCACAACTATCCTTATGGGGTCAGGATGTTGAACTCTCCACTGCCCACTACTGCACAACAGCACAGCTCTTTCTTGATCATCTTTCTAAACTGTCAGGAGTTGTGAAACCTTTGCTTACCTGAATGAAAGTAGCACCCTCTACTGCTGCCTTCAGGTCTGTACAGACGCTAATGAGAGCCAACTGCTGCTTCACACTCAAAGATCCTTTCAGGAATCCCGACTCCTCCAGCTCTTTCATTTGTTTGCTGACAAAAACATACATGCATTTAAGTACTTGATCATTCTTAAACCACCGTTAATTTTTTAAAAAGCTTCTTAAAAAAACAGTAGTACTATGCTATTTGACACTCCATATATTTAATCTAAAAAATATAAATGTTAATTTCAGTCATTTTTCTTTGCTCTCTTCAAGCACAGGCAGCTCTAAGATCTACTCCTAGACTATGCCTGTCACCATCTCAAACTTGTTTTCACTGGTGCAGGATCAGCAAGAATTTTTCTACTCATATTTAACGGCAAGAGAGGTCCCTTTAATATACCTCATCTAGTTTTACAAACAGGTTTCTTTTGTTATGAAGCCTCGCTGCAGGAACACTGTTTGACTGTACAGAAATAAATACATTCCATACAGCCAAAAGTCCTTCCTAAGAAGTCCATACCACTATATGGGTATTGACTACAGAGCAAGTGTCAAAAATTTCAGGTACTTACTAAATAGAGTAGCCAGAGCTAGAAACGAATGTTCAAGTACACACCATTGCTGGGGTGGATATGCCACCTTCTCAAAGTCTCTACAGTTTGAAACTCTCCAACATCCAGAGCAAGCAAGCTATTTTCAAAACTCTTAAAAGTCACCTAGAGGCGCAATTTTCACAGAAATTAAAGTGGGATTAAACTATTAGATCACAATCAATCTAAAACTATTCGATGTAGCCATTATCATGGTTAAATCTGTCAGTTACCTCAAGCCAGAATTCATCTGAGCCTTTGGTTATTATTCAGCAAAAATTATTCATCCTGAAGAGGAGGAAACTGAGCTAATGATTAACAGCAGGAAAAAAATTAAATAATCCTTTATTCTCCCTAACAACCTAGTTCTGAAGTGTTGGCTTATTTCTGGATGCCTTTTTTATGTGATAAATAAATTGAACCTATCACAGTTGGCGGGTGGCCAAGCTGTAGGAAACAGAGAAGCTGTACAGTCTGGAAACTGTATTTTGTACCACAGAAACCATATCACTGAATACAGGAACAGCCTGTGAACCATCACATATATGTTTCTTAAGTGACTGTGGCACACATAAGAGTCTTCATTATGGGCTTTACAGAAGAGTACATGTAATTTATAGAGGCCCAGATAATCTCCACTACCAGCCACATCCACCCAGGCCCCTCCATGTATCCAGAGAGTAACACTGGATTAATTTTTGTACCTAGGAGGCTGGAATCCATGTTTGTCACCATCTACAGCAGCCAGACACCTTCCTTAGTCCTTCAGAAGCAGGACAGGCCAGTCACAGGGTCAGGGTAATGTCAGCCCCATACCGCTTCTCCAGTTCAGCTCCAACACTTTCACCCTGGGACAGCATTTCCTCACCCCTTGCCAATGACAGGGCTGCAACCACCAGCAATCCTGAACACACCAGACAGGAAGCAACTGGAGCCCAGTTCTGTCTTTTTATGAAATAGTATGAGGTTTCATCTATATTCATCAGTTTCTCAGGTGAGCAGCTCCAGAGAGGACACCTTCAACACCTGTGCTGTAAGTAATTTGTTTCAGAAGGCTGGCAACCCTAATGGGGCATGCCTGATAGTGTTCAAAGGTTCTGATTAGGCA
>JANHGB010033076.1:5705-17807 GCA_026283785.1 Coracopsis vasa
AAGACATGTCTGTATTTATTTAAAAAGAAAGTCAGTCATAGATGCATTACAGAAACAGGAATTATGAACAAAAAGTATAGTGTTCAGGCTGAAAAGGGGTCTTTGGCACAGGAGATTCCATTATATTTATTTTCTGCCCAGCACTGTGCGTATCAGTGTGTCCAGAGGAGAGGGCTGCTGAGCCATGTGGGGAGCGTGCCCACCCTCCATCACAGCTCGTGCTCTCCAAAGCCCCTCTGCCAGTCCGGCTTGATGAAACCAGTAGCTTTGCCCTAGAAATGGGCTGGTTCGGGTGACTACACAGACGTAAGAAGAGCTTAAAACAGAGCTTGTCTCTGGGGCAGCAAGGCTGGGGAGGCTTTCCAAGGCCCCCAGTGCTGTGGTGCTTTGCTGCATCCACCTGATGTCTGCTGTTCCCCAGTGGGAAGCTCTGTGGAAACCCCTCTGTTGTTCCTTTCATTTTAAAGCAACCACTGAAGAAAACCACAGGGTGGGTGAATGACGTCAAATACTTAAAGGCAGCTGAACAAAAACCAGTCTGGTCTACACTTGACACCCCATCACTTACTGAGTTTTTATTTCAAAAATGAATGAAGCAAACCACTGCTTTAATAAGTCTCTTTTGTTTGTCAGAAATAAAACATGAAGCAGTCGGAGCCGCAAGTGAGGAAATTATCAAGGAAGATGAATTAAAGTGCAGTTAATGCAGTTTTTCTTATAGATGCTGCTCTTGTGACAGATGGCCTGGTCTTCCTGCCCTCTTAACAGGAAAGAAATGGCCCTGTGGGAGGAAAGTAAACAAAATTTCAAATAGATCTATAGTTTCAGCAGACAGGAGAGAGACCATACACTCAAGTAACTAACAGCTCTGGCTGACTAACCTCAAAGCTGGTCTTTCATACGAGGATAGACCTTTTCTTCTATGCTGCTTTTTGAGAGTATCATCTAGGGCTAGCCACACCTGGGAATTAGGAAGCTGGCTTCAACATCACAGCGTCCAATGTTGTATCTAATTTTGCCCTTGGGTCGACTGGTAGCACCAAGGACATTACCTGTTGGCAAACAAATAGGAAAAATGAGGCACAGTGGTAGAAATAATAATACTCACATGATGGCACAAAGATCTATACCTCCTAAAAAAATGAAGAATACCAGATGTTACTGTTCTTTCCAGTTGCCATGCAACCACAGCTACCCTGCTATGCCTCACCTTCCTAATCTCCTTAACAGCTAACTCTAAAACAAGTACAATTAATTCCCTGCTGAACAAGCCAGGACATCACCCAGTCCTGTGGTTACAGAAGTACTTTGACTGTTGGTATCTAAACACTAAACAGACACAGCACCAGCACACAGCACGGCACAGAGCTGTGCTTTTGTAAGACTAACACAAGTCATGGTTGCAAACTATGGCCTTTCCTGTATCACAGGTTTTCACAACAACTCCTAACAGATATTTCTTACATAGCTTTGGAAACAGACCTTGCCGGTCCTCTGATGATCTAGGCGGCCTCTAACCCTAGAAACCCAGACAGAAATGAGTGTGCTGTGCTTCAGCTGAGCAGCATGTAGAGGCATTAGGACACATAGAGTATTAAGTTTCCTCTCTATGCCCACTTACACCCTCTGACAATAACTGTATGAATAATGATCATATTTTCTCTTCCATGTGCAATGTCTTGGGTGATCTGCTTTATTGTGGTTTTTAAACAAACAGCTTCTGGACCACACGTATGAAAGCACAATCGTTATAGCTGTGCTAAATCAGATCACTTCTATTATCAGTAAAATGGATGGTGGACAGTAGCTTTTGCTTCTAATAAATATTTGTATATAGTAGTTTCTTTTCTTTCTGAAAAGGGTCTCATTTACACCAGGAACAACCCCATGCTACTATCATTTCTACATAGCTTCCTGACCACAGTGCAGAGCTGGTGAGCAGGAACAGAAATTACTGGAATTAGCACTGAATGTGAAAGTGCCCCCAGAGTTTCTGATTCAGCAATGAAGATTTTATTGTAATGACTATAGATTGTTCAAGTGACATGCCAGTTTTGTGCAATGCTTTATTTCACAATATGGAAAAAGAAAAAACCCATGAAAGAGGAAAAAAGCTGTTCCATTTCATTTCCCGTGAATTTGAGCTCCAGGGAACAGCATGTATTTGCATATAAACTGTGTAGGAACAATAATGATGACATTTAGTATTTCGATAATTATGGCTTTCTGATATTTTTAAAGGTGTTCTTAAATGATAAATACTTCAGTTAAGCACATGATATATATGCTCTCAAGCATTTACAAGCGGTGATAGTTCTCCATTCATCTGCTGTAGAGAATATTGCATTGGAAAGAGCAGACACACTTGTCTGTGAAATCAGGTGGTATTAAAACCTTTCTTTTTCAGACCTCCTGTGACTGTCCTGCTCCCTCACCAAACTTCTCACAGATGGATTCCTATTCCTGACTTCAGCCCGCTGTCAGAAGTCACCACATCCCTCCAACATAACTGAATTTCTGAGGATGAGCTGTCCGCTCTTGATATAGTGACCTTGACAATATGGTGAAAACCAAGGAAGAATTAAACAGCTAGGTTTGACAGGGCCAGGTCTTCAGATTAAGAAACGTGTATGTTGGCTATGGTGCCAAGTACAGACCCATCTTTGGACCATGCTTCCAAAGATTTCAGATGCATGTTTTGGAAACGCAGTACTGTGGACAGCTGCGTCTGGTGGATGAAGAGGAGAGCAGGACTGACTGGTTACTCCCAAAAGATGTCAATAAGTGGATGTTAGGTACCTATTCACCTGTCAGAATGGGGCTTTTAAGGTGAGGCTGATAGGAAGCAAGTTAGTCTGGGCGTGGGGTGTTAAAAGAATTTTAGCAGTCTGACAGGCAGCAGCGTCTGATCTATGCTGTGTGTAAGTCAAATAGATCCTACCCCTGGCTTCATGGCACAAGTGTGTACTTGTCCAAATTATGCTTTCATGAGTTCATCAGGTTTCTAGGATCTGCCAATCTTTGTGCACTGTTATTCAAAGAAAGGTTCACAGAAAAAATCACATGCTGTCTGCATAAAAAGGTTTGTGTCGCTGTGCTCTAGAGCCAACTCACGTTTCAAAGTCAGAAATGATCACGTTAGGCTATAACTTGTCAAAGCACTGTGCCATTATTTCCCATTTACTATTTCTCAGGCACATGGAAATGCACAAAAGATTTTTCCAGTGTCATAAAAACCAATACACAAATCAGTTAAAATAAGATTTTAACATTCTGATTATATACTTAGGTTATTAATTGCTCGTCCAGCCCTCCTCATATTTTGCCCTCTTCTCATTATCTTGTTTTTGCAGTAGATGATAAGGGAGAAAGACAGACAAACCTGAATGGCATTGTAGCCTGAGGGACATTTAAAATGTTGCTCTGCACTTGGGAAACAGGTTTAATTACTGCCACTGTCAAAATGTTTTAATGTAAACAGGTTTCCTGATGGATCACATTTCCTTACTGTGAACTATCATCCCCCAAACACAATCCACTTTATGGTAGGGCTTAAAATGCAGGTATCATAAATTAGAGCAATGAAGCTTTAATGATTAAAGATGCTTCATCTGCTTTTAATGCCTCAAATTATAGAAACTATAACAAGCCTTCACATTAAAATTTAAATAGGATTAAGAGTCTGAAACTCTCTCTAAAGCAGGTATCATAGGCCTGATTCATTCTGAGATGGTACAGAGCTTAGCACAGACATAGGAGGGAATCAGCTCCTACTTCTTTTCTTTTGGGCAGCTTGGAATTGGTCTAGCTGTTGGCATACACTAAAAAGGGACTGAGACTGCCCTAACCTGTATACCAGAGACAGGCTTTGATGTATCAAGGGAATAATGTGATTCCCTCAGCCGTGCTTTTCCTCTCATATAATGCTGCTCCCTCTGGACACCTTCCTAACACAGAGCTAGAAAGCTTGCTCCTTGCTTGCGCTTACTACTCTAATCCTCAGGGGTAACTTGAGTGCTTTAAAATAGACAGCGTACCTCCTGTATATATATTTCAAGAGAATTCACTATAAAAATACCTGCACATGAATTTAGAGATTATTCTGATTACTCTGTTGGTTTTGATTTATGTAATCATCTTATCCTATTCACATTACTCGTAGTAATAATTTCTGAGAGCATATTCATATTAAGCAGTGTTTGTCAAAGGCAGATTTAAAAACTGTAATTAAAACATTTGCTTCCACAACATATTTATATTCTGCTTATCCATTCAAGGTACAGAAACATGGATCTTACTTGACCAGGCACCAATAGATAAGGAAGCTCAGCTTTCAGATGTGCATATTACCTCAGAATTAAAAAAGAAGAAAGTAAAAGAGAAAGAAAAGAAAAAAAGTAAAATTAATGAAATTATTTCACGTAGGTGGTACATGAAAGAGGAACCTCAATTCACTTTATAAATTATTCATGGCAAATTATTCACTTGACTCATATAGAGATAGAGAAGGTGCTTTTTTATACTATAAAATCTACTCAGACTTGAAACATGTATTAATATGAAGTAGTGCATGATTATAGTTGGAGATGTACTTTTAAATCATCTTTGTGAAATCTGAGTTTGACTGAAGACACTAAGTATACACTCTATTCCTTGATATAAGTAGTCACATGGAAAGTATGCAAGTGAAATGCAGAATTCAACAGAAAACAAAGGTCGCCCAACTTCATAGATCACAAGTTTGCTCATTCTTTGAGGGAATGAGGCTAATACGAGAAATCCAAAACACTCTAAGGGCATTCCTCGAGATTTCTGATTTGTGTTGTAGGACCACAGCCTTCTCTGCATGTACCACAGCAGACTTTGCAAACTGTTTGTATTTTTATAATACTTACCAGTTTGAACTCATAAGACCTTTTGCTAAATCATGAAAAGTTGAAGTCCTGATCCTCCCAGTCTTTCTCCATGGTAACAATGGTACTGTGAACATTCCCACTGATTTATTGCCGTAGTTCAGATGAGTGACATTACACATACACCTGCATGTTAGCAGCTTTACAAACACAGGAAGGAAACTCTTAGTTAATCAAGGTCAGTCTTCCAACACTGAAATATGACTATAAATAAACACCTTACAGAAACAGAGTCCCATAGTCAAAACAGTCCTTTTACTAGCAGAAAACTCTTCCAGAATTCATTATTATGAGAGTTAGGAATATTTTCCCCTAATTCCTGTCCTACATTCCTTCATGTTTGTACCATTTTGTCCTGCTTCAGCATGTTAGGGTTAGGACATAACTTGAAGATGCTCCAAACTTGACAATACCCCACTTTCCTATCCGAGATCCAACATAACACATCTCACACTTGACTAAACACACTGTATCTCATAAAAAAGTCATCTTCAATAACTAACATCCTTGCCTGATCAAAAAACTGTGCTAAATGAGAGAAACTGAAGTATTCTGCAGATCCAGAAACCTGTTCACATGTAACAGAATGGAGTAGAGAGCTGTAATAACCACGTTACTTCTATACTATGCACACTAACTAGTTTCCATGGTGATCTCCTATTTCAGAGAGCACACAAACACTAGACAAACTGAATAGCTGGCGAAGATGCCTAGATGGTGGCATGGTATTGGACATCACAACCTTCCTCTAGTGATGACAGGAGTAAATCCTCCAGACTTACAAGATCCATGTTATACTTGGTCTTGCCCAGGGAGCTCCTGGTCCACTGTCTCAGCAGTCAGAAATCAATACTTTAACTTCCCTGCTCCAGTGAACATGGATGTCAACGTAATATTGCTGTGCCTATTATGGGCTCCACTTGGACCAGTTTACTAGAACACCTATAGCTAGCCCTGGCAGCTACCTTGTGATTACACCATACCATGTACAACATTACCCATGGTCTGTTGACAGACGTTTGTGCTAACAGAGTCCACATTTCCTTTAGAAATAGAAATTTAAGTCCAATTTTTTATGAAGGTGAAAAGAAAAGCAGGTGCAGTTTACCATTTAAAATCAAAGCTGTATGTGAAATAAACTTTAAAAAAAATGTGGTTAAATTAAGATGCCAAAGTAACCTGAAATCACTCAGTGATATTCAAATTCAAAATGCTTTTTTCTGTATATTTGTTAAGATGGCTGATTTATTTGTTTTAAGCAGTGTCTTTTCCGTTGTTGCTCCTTTGCACTGGTGAGATTAAGGCCAGTATGAACTTTAAGTTTAAAGTCAGGCTCCATTCCAGTAACAGGATTATCATTAAGAAGATTGATAAATTTATACAAAAAGAATGATATGCAGAAAGCTGTGTCCAGACTCCATCAGTAGGATGGCTGATACTTCATTCAGTTCCCTGAATTTTGTTTGCAGATACATATTTCATTTGGAAGATATTGGTTTTACTTCAATTTATGAATAACTGCAAAATATAAAACTATCATTCAGAGAATTTAGAGCATTCATTATTTTCAAGTAAACTGTATAAATCAGTATGATAATAATCATTCGGTTGTGATGCTTTTGTATTAATTACATTACCAAATACTAGCAAAAACATAGTTCAAAATCAGAATCTCACCAAAAAGTTTCTATTTTGAGACCTAACCAGATGACCCCCTGTCTTTGAACAATATTTTTGCTTAAAAATATGCTTTTGGATATAGACATGGTAATTGGAATGTTTAATTATAATGCACATTATTAGCATAATTTATCTCACCTCACCTTTTTCTTTCTGTCAAGAAATCCCCCTCTTCTTCCCTCTCAGATACATATCTATGAATTGCATGTCTTTTGTGTTTTACCTTTAAACTTTTAATCTCAAATATTCAATGCATATATAAAATGCAGCTATGAAATCCGTAACTGACATCTCCCCAGCCAAACAAGGCAGAGCAGAAAGAGGGAAGTTCTGCACCTCCACTCCTTCCCTGCAGCTAAGCAGCCACCCTGCTCTTCCTTAAAGCAATCAAAAAGGATTTGGACATTGCTAGGGGACAAACATAGAGCTGTCACCACAGAATTAAAACACAGAAAATAAATGTAGAACAATCTGAGAAAGCCTAGCCTTGACAAATAAGCTTTTACCCTTCAGTTAATTAATTCTGGGGAAAATCTTTGATCAACTCTTGTTTCTAAGCTTGCTGTCAGGCGGTGCATCTGCCTGTTTTTCTGAAGCAGGTGTGGGCTGATAGCAATATCTTGGGTCACACATCTCCAAAGACTTCTATTTTTTAAAAGAAGACTCACATTGGGAAGGGACAGGAGGTCTTTTGAGACTAATGTACACTGAGTATATTTAAGTTGACTTGTAAGATTTTGCAAGACATATGTGTGCCCAGCAATGTGCTTCTCATCAAAGGTGTTTTGATTTATCACTGAAGCAAACATTTTGATGTCCTTTTCAGAAATAGAGCAACTACTATAAAGCTTTTTCTAGAGCAAATTATTTCATGAATACCAAGCCAAGTAATTCTTTTTGTGTTTTTAACCTAAAACTTCTATTTTGGGGGTGGGGGAGGGAAGAGAAATACTGGTTAGCAAGCACTTATTACTTAAAAGAAGGATAATTACTTTTCCTGCTGTGAGAGGGACTGGATACTTATATCTGGAAAATAGCTATTGCAACTACTTTCTCAAATGCTTCATAATTACACAGCAAATAAATGCAAACAACACTGCACACTGCAGAGTTGTTTCCATGCTAAAAAAACAGTTTGGACATGCTCAAATTTTACCAGAGTGAAAACAAGTCTGTATTTTTCCCTAGAGGATTCTGTTGTGGGAACATTCATGTTGCAAATCTGACACATAAATTCATATAATCTGAGTGCCTTCTGGAAACTGACCTGTATTCTAGGTTTGGAATTTATTATGTATTAATTACAGCTGTGTGTTAACATACAGAATAGCAGGCTACCTGGTACTTCAAATTTAGTTAAGAAAAATCTTGTATGAAACATCAAAACATTTGGTTGCTCCTTTACTAGGAGCCAGAAATGTAACAAAACACATGCAATTTTGATCTGCATTTGAGCTCTGTCAGATGTTGGATTGACTATTAAATGCTGATGATGCTTACCCAACTACTATTTTGTGTAAGGGAAGAACAGAACAACAGTGCAAAAATACTGCACAAAATCCAAAGTTAGCAACCTTTTGCAGCTAAATAGAAGTCCTTGGAAGACCTTCCTAACCATTTTACAGAGAAAATACAGACAACTAAAGCAATGTGTGGATAACTAATTCTAACTAAAGTCTTTGCATTATTGTTAAGTGAGGATATTTTCTTCATGGTTCTATAGACCCTTGTTGAGAACAGAAGCTTTACAAAGGGGTTTCAAACTGAAAGTTACCTTTACAGGAAGCACACCTGGTCAACTCCCACTTTAACAAAGAAAAATTCAGTCCTGGACACAGTATATGTATGTATATATATTAAAGAGTTAAGATCCATCTCCTGTGAGCTAGCTGCAGGTTATCTGTAAATGTTGCCTGAGATGCTGTGCACCTTGGATCATGGTAGAGGGGACCAGAAGCTTTAATTCATATTTTATAATACTGGTCAGGGTACCTGTCTCTTCAATCCTTCTCTATACTCTCTTTCTCTAAGAAGCCCCAAGAGTCAAAATTTTCCAGTGTGTGGGTCAGGGTGGACACAGAACCAGTGCAGATGGCTGACTACAGTACCTAGATGTGGACCGTACTCATGGAGTGAACATGGGCTGAGGACTTTGAGGACTCACACAGCCTTATAGCCACTGGTTCCTATCATTACTATAACACCCCTATGCCTTGAAGCAAATAGCTGGTGCGGACTACATCTGGCTGTGACCGCTCAAGAATAGAAACTTAGAACACCATATACCAATTCCAGAAGAGATATTTTCATAACCAAAATTAGTACAGGAGCCAGATTTCTTGTATTTTTAGTGAATGCTGAATATGACCCTTTCTATGGTCCTTGCTGTCAAACAGCAGTATAGTTAAAACTCCATTAAAGAACACAGTTATCCATCCCCATTATATTTGCTGCATTACTACCACCTACCTACCCTTCCAGTTAAGCTTAGGAAGTCATTTACAGAATAAACCTAATTAAAAAAATGCCATAAGTTGTATTCTAATTAAAGATTAAAACTTATTTATTGGGTAAATGAAATACAGCATCTTAAAGGCTATTTCTGAGTGACTGCTGAAAATCTATTATCTGTAACATGTGCAGCAGAAATTTCACATTCATGCTCCTCATAGCACTAGAGGCCTGAGAAGAATCTATTCCGCTCAGTGATCTATTATCCATGTTATTTGATTAGATGCAGCCAATGCTTTTTTATTTGGATACAACTCTGCTTAAAACATTTTTAAGCTTTCTTTACCCTTTTAAGGAAAATATGAAAGATATATTGTAGCACCGTTGTTTATCATCCTAAAAAGGTATAGTATGAATCATTCAAGCTGAATTGAAAAAAACCCCAACTGTTCACCATACATGAAGGGAACCAGTACTTCAGAATTAGAACTGTGAAATAATGGAACTTGCAAAGTACTTTAGCAACTGAAATGGAAACATTAAGGGCCACAGTTCTGAGACACAGCAACACCTGAAAATACAGAAAGGCATCCTGTGGAATTTCAGAAGTCCCCAAGCATGCATTCAACATACACATTTCTGTCAGTACGGATGTCATGCTGGACACATCTGCCTGCATTTTGAAGTTCTGGTCCCTCTATTCCTTTGTTTCTGACATAATACATCTGCATAGAAATAGCTAATACAGCAAACAGGGCAACTTCTTACACCCCCTATCTCTGCAGTTTCTGCACCCTGCAGCTGAGCAGGCTCAGCCACGGACTGCTCTGAGGGAGCAGAGGGGCCAGCTGTGCAAAGCACTCTCAGTCTGGCAGCATTACTTGCTGAGCCGTGTACAGCAGTGGCGCCTCCTCTCACAGCCAGCGACTCTGCAGGTTTTGTTGACTGTGGCTGCAGGGAGAACAATCACTCCAAACAGTGACTGGGCTGCAGTAATATGGGAAGGAGGCCATTTATTCCTCCCACTAGAACGTGCAGCTTAGGAAGGTACTGTCCCTATACAATGGATGCAGGCTTATTAGTATTTATTAGGCAGAATAAGTTTGTTAGCAGTGTGCTATATTAAATATGGATGAACTGCAACGTTATCAATGAAGTTGCCTTCACTTCTGACTGATTCCCATTGCATAGGACTATCTGCAGTTAAAAGCTGTTTCTTCACCTGCCTTTGGAAGCCAGGATTATGGAAGCACTTATGCACCCCCTAAAATCAAATGGGATTTATGTATAAATGTTTTTCATAATTGAGCTATTGATGACCACCGTGCTCACAACAATTGTACTTCATTTTATATGTAGTGCTTTATGGCAGTATATAACAATAAGATAATATTTGCACCACTCAGACAACAGAGTTTAAGGCACAGTCCTCAAATCCTATAACTCATAGATAAATTTGTCAGTGGCTGGAAGAATACTCAAGGAGAGATTAATGAGGAAAAGAGTAAAACAGGTTGCAAAGGGATTTAAGGGACAAGAATCTCAACAGCGATACAGAACCACAGACACTTCTTCAAAATTTCCTTTTAAAATGTTAATAAAGGGTATTAACTACAGAAGTGCTCTAAGGAAACAAGGGAGATGCAAATACTAAGAATGAAGTAGCAGCTAACCTTCAGGTTTTGGATTAACATGTTAACATTCACAAATGTTAGTCCATCAACTTCAATCTCTATTCCTTTCCTTTCTCAAGGTCCACATGGCATAGGACAATTTAATACTCAGGCTAAGAGGCTTAAGCATCAGCTTTTACACAGTCTTAACCACTTTTCTGTCATCAGGGCTACTACAACTATTGCTACTACTGGTGAAGAAATACAAGTTCAGATTTTGCTGAGTGCTTTGAAGTACTGAGTACTTAAGTGGACAATGGAATCAAAAAACAATCATCAGTTTCTCTGAGGGAATGTAATAGAAAAATCTAACAAAATTCAGCAAAGGGCAATGTTTTATAAACAGATTAAATAAGATTTGATGGATATGACACAAGTGGACTGATAAAGCAGAAAGTCTGTAAATGGAAAGAATGTAAAATGAGAACTATAGGATATCTGTTCAGTTAAAAAACATTTCTGATAGGAACATAGGCAGCACTGGAATGGAATTAATTTTGTCAAAATAGAATGAACATTTTTAAAGAAAAGTAAGTTCAGCAAAGAAAAGAGCAAACTTAATTGTCTTTACTGATGGTATTTAAAGCTTTTTGGTAACTAAATTTCAATGCACTGTTTACAGAGAGTTCCTCACTATCATCTTCATTTTATAGGCAAGGAAATTGAAATACATGATCAGAACAAGCAGATTACAAAAAAATGTATCCAAGAAATTGCAAACACTGAAGAACAGATTGTGGAACCAGCAGGCAAATGGATATAAAGAAGATAGTGCACATGAAAGCCATACTAAGTAGCCCACATGGCTGCTATTCATCTATTATCCTCCGTACATATAATGAACTCTCTTAGAGCAAAAAGTTAGCCATACAAATCTGTATCTGTTTCTCCTATTGCATGTAATTATTTTCCTTTATTTGATATAACAGATTTAAATTACTGCTGCATTGTCAGATTATGTTTTTCTGGCCTATTTTATCAAATGCATTGGCTAAATCTCTGTTGGCGACACTTTTGCCTGGTTGCATTTGATGTAACTGTCAGACATATAGGCCATTTCATCAGTGCGCCCATATGTAACACCATTGCAAATTCCCAAATAGCTGCCAAGTGCTCAAAAGATGTATTTTCAGTTCAGCAAACTTGCTACCATCACTTCTGCTTTTTGTTTATTATGCAAACCCAATGGCATTCAGTATTTCTGTACAGTTGATAATTGCTAATTAAGGAAGGAAAAGTTATCTGATTGTCAACCATGGAATCAAATGAATTGAAAATATTCCATCGAGCATTTAACAAAAGCGTAGGAAAAAGACCGACTAAAAATAACAATGAACTTGTTCTTTGCGTTGAAAGATCATTGGCAGAAGTACATCACACAAAAT
>JANHGB010033078.1:0-52241 GCA_026283785.1 Coracopsis vasa
TTCCCTTCCCTTCCCTTCCCTTCCCTTCCCCTTTCCCTTTTCCTTCCCCTTTCCCTTTTCCTTTTCCTTTTCCTTTTCCTTTTCCTTTTCCTTTTCCTTTTCCTTTCCTTTTTTTTTACTTGGAATATATTGGAATATAAGTTGCCCCCACCCAGGCAGTTTACTGTGTTTTTAAAATCCTTTAAAATATTTTATCTACATTTAATTAATTTCCTTTCAAAATGATGTTAGGAGAAAAAGGTCTGCATGTTTCATTTAAAAAGCTGGAAGAGTTTCTTGACTTTTCTGACTTCTGTTTGTCTTTCTTGCCCCCCAAATCCACGCAATTTGGCACATGTTGTACTCTATCCTTGAAAGCAGCTAAAAAATAAGAGAAAAAAAGAAAACAAAACCAAAGCAAATACAAGCTGTAGATACCCTATCAATTTAGATAATTTGTAAAAATAAAAACAATCTTGGTTTTAAAGAGCTCTGTTGCTCTAGGCAAGAAACAACTCCATGTGCTTGAATTTTCCTGAAGCAATCATTGTGAGATACTTAAAAACTTCAAACGTATATTATAAGCACAGTAAAGATGTTCTGGAGTGTTTCCCCCTTCTCCCTCCCCAGAAAACAGTGCAACTGGGGCCACAAATGCTGTCTCAGTCACATTTATCTCACTTTCAAAATAAAGATCTTCAATGACAAGGGAACTCTTAGATTAGTGTGAACAACCAAGCTGGTATTTAATGTAATGGCCGCATCAATTTAATTTCTTTGTTTCTTTGTTCTTGTCAGCACAGTTGTAGGTTTAAATAGTAATTTGGACTGTTTCTCTGACTTTCCCAGTAAAAATAAATCTGATGTCATTGCATGCTCCTTGGCAAGCCATGTGTCATTATTATAAACCACACAGAGATTTTTTTCTCATCCAGATTTTCTTTGCAGGGCCTTTGCTTATGACAGAGTTACAAAACGGTGCCATTGGTTATCCTTCAACAGCTTGACAAATGGTGTGAGAAAGAAGCAAGACCATGCGTTTGATCTGTATGAAAAGAAGGGTAACTGATTTATTTACTGATTTTGTTTTTCCAGCTATGGAGGGGGAAAAAGCTGAGGTCAGTCAGTGACTTTTTGACTGTAGGAGCATCCTGGGCATGGGATGGTTTAACGCATTCTGAAAGCTCCGTCCTACAACGTTATTTACAAATATCCTCATTTTTCCACCATGCAAGTTTGTTCACATGCTTGCTTTTGCTCAGTTTCCCAGCATACATATTTGCCTACCATCATATATACTAGTCTGAATTTCTTCTTCAATTTAGTATTTAAAAGCTCAGTTGTACGAGTTACTGTAGACTTAATATGACTTTTATTTATCTCATTCATGAGTGGGGGATGTAAGTCCTCAAACATGGACTTTTGGTCAATCAGACACTTTAGAAACATTTTCAGTAGGTTTCTTTGGGAAGTTAGGGATCAAGATGGGGGGAAAAAAAAGATACAAGAATGTATGTAGACAGTTAAACAGTATTTTGAATAATTATTTAAAGTCAATCATAAATATATTAATTTTATGTGAGAAGGAATGAAGAGTTAAATTTTAAATACATTAACAAACCTCCTAATTTTCTTCTATTTTCTTTCAATAGACTATGTCAGGAATTGTATCATCGGAAAAGGAGCAGACTACAAAGGAACGATATCTGTTACCAAAAGTGGTATCCAGTGTCAAGCCTGGAATTCAATGATCCCCCATGAGCACAGGTAAGAGTTCAGGAGCAGAGACAATGGGAATAGTGCCCAGACAGCTTCCATAAAGCAGGGTTTGACTTATTAGCAGACAAAGAATTTATGAGAAAACTGACCTTAGACAACAAAACCTCTTAGGTGTATTCTTGCCTTTCCCCAAGAGATGCCTTTCTCCAGATCCCAGAACACACTTACCTTCTTGGGCTTTCTCCAAGAGGTCTTTCCTAATGCCAGCCTGTGTGTCTGGATCCCTTCTCTTGTGTCAGGGTTGGGTTTTTTTAAAGCTGTTTATATCCTAGTATCTCTTAGCTACTGGCAGAAACAAAACATCTGCTTAACTTCAGCCTCGGGTCTGGAAGTTTATCAGTGTTTTCTAACTGGCTTCCAGAAAATGGGTAATTTTGAAAAATATTATCCCACATATTTTGTCAGTGTATAATTATTGTTATTGTATTTTGCATAGTTACTATCAATTCTCTATTATACAGAGAATATATTAATCCCTATAAAGCCCTTAGACCAGGCAACAAGTACATAGAAAAGACTGAAGAGATTATTGAAATCTTTTCCTTCAGATCTTACAAGCAATACGTATGTATGATACAGACTGTTGCAGCAGGTATGAGACTTACTTTTAAGACCTCATATAGTGAGGAACTGAGGCCAAATCTACACTTTGAGAGCAGACTTAGTTCAATTATATTGGCTAAAAAAAAAAGAGTAGAAAAGTAAAAACTGAAGCCAGTAAGAGCAATGGTAAAAACAGATTCAACCACAACAAACGCTGCTGGAAACTAGTAAAAGGAGCATGAAGTGCTGGTCTACTCTTTGACCTTTTCTCTTTGAAACCTTTTCTATTGGCTTTAGCCATTTAGATGGTAAACCCTTAAGAGCCAAAACCAAAGTGTCCTCTCACCCATAAGTTTCCTATCCACATTGCTGCCTTTTGCTCTGGACACCCAGCATCAGCACTTCGTTTAGAAGGAGCCAAGCTGGAGATTGCTAGTGAGGGACTGGGCTGTACACTGCTGATTCCTGTCCTGACCAAATCTATCCAGTGTACAAGATGATATCTTGGAACAACATGAAAAAGCAAAGGATACTTGGGTTCTTTCTTATGATGTGTTACAAAGCTGAGCCTCAGGCTTGGAATTGACTAGACTTGGCTGCTTATAATATAGATGGTAGTGTGTCTGATTTTCAGTGACCAGACGCATTCTTAATTGCGAACATATGATAAATACAATCAGTTTCCACAGCAATGACCTACTGAGACTCAGCACCTTGAAGTATACAATCTTCATCCTTTAGAAGTGAAAGAATTCTCATTAATTACAACATAAGCAAGAGCATTTATTCTGTAAACATGCATATGAATTTATATAATTAAAGAAAGTGTCTGCGTAGTATACATTATGACTAAATTCCATTTTAACATACAGCATATGCAACTTTATCTAATACATTTGGACAGCCACTTTTCTATGATGAATTTTATGAGAATGACTTTTCTCCTGCCTTGTGCAATAAGTTTAATTTTTAAAAGGTCACTGGATAAATGAGGTGGCTGCATGCTAATTTTGTTTTTCAACATCAGAAAATATGATTTCATCATCAGAGACATGAGGGAGATGGGAAGAAGCAGACAGTAGTGGTGTGTTTGGAACTTATTAGTATGAAAGTCTTAGATTTTTAGGTCAGTTTTTTTCAACATCTGATTATCACAAAGTGCCATTGGAAAAAAAAATCCATTCTTCATATTCAAGGGAGAAATGTACTTTATTGATTTTTTTCATTATCTTTCTAGAAAGAACTGAAATAACTTCAGCCTTTAAACTTGTGTCTGGATTTAACAAATTGCATTTTTATTTGTTTGTATTCCAGTAGAACCTGGAAACTCCCAGCTGAAATCAGGGTTCTATTGGTTTTGTCTCTATCCTAGTAAAGGTTACAAAAGCATCTTATTTTATTTTTTTCTCTTAAGAGTTTTTTTTATTGAAATGGAAAGCCAATGCAGAAGGAATTCAAAGAGAAATAGTCAAAGAGTAGACTGGCACTTCACAGGCATTTTGTTTCTGTGACTTTTGCTGTGGTTGAATCTGTTTTTACCATTAGTCTTACCGGCTTCAGTTTTTAGCTTTTTTCTTTTTTTCCTTACCTAATATAGTTGAACTAAATCAGTACACAGTTTTAGGTGTGGCTCTATCTTCTATTTCTGGGTGGGTCTTTACTGCATCTCATCTTTTCCTCCCTCAAGAATGTTGCTTCAGTACCTGTTGAAGCCATTTGTTTATCCGATTCATCTTGGGTTTTTAATGCTATTCATTTAGACTTTTTAATTTTTAATGACAGCATATCTGATATAATTTGAAGTGCCTTTTTCCTATTGTCCTGGTTTTCTAATGTCCATGATTTCTGAGCAGAAAGATTTTTCAGCAGGAAAATTAAATAAGATATTCTAATATGCACTGACATACTACATTAACACTTACTCTGGTTGCAATGTCCCCTCAGCAAAGTTTGCCCAGGGCTGTCTTTAGCTAAAAAAAATTGTGAGATTTAATATTACAAGACTACAGAGGAAAACCAGAAGCAACAATTTTATAGGCAGCAGTAATGACATAAAAATTATTCTCTTCAAGCACCAAAAATAAGAAAAACACTTTTTTTCAGTCATGCTTCTACATTGCATTGACTAGAACCACAATGTGATTAACAGAGGTATTTTCCACTTCACTTAGTTCAAAGATTTCATTAACGGGAATAAAACATGATTAAAATGTCACATGTCAGACTCTTGCTCTCATTCATTTGTAACATAGAATATGCCAAGGACAGCAGGGACCGTACATTTCATACGTTTCTGCTTTTTTGTATGAATTAAATTGGTGTCTGGGTATAAAGACTGTCCCAAGTGCTTTAGTTCAGTTTCTTAAACTGCAAGAGTCCACAGTCTTCTAAATGAAGTTAGATGAAATTTTATTCCTTTCCTTTTCCTACAGAATATAGATACATCTGAATTCCCTTGAGGAATTTTAAAAAAAAACAAAACACATCAAAACAAAACAAACCAACCAAACCAACAGAGAAACCCCCAAACATCCAAATTAAAGTATTAGACATTTTCAGAAGAAAAGCTGCACTTCACTTGTGATATTTTGACCAGAATGTAAACATACTGAAGAAAAAAACCTGTACAAATCTCAGAAAGCTCAAAAATTAAATCAATGTATTACAATGAATTACAGGTTTCGTGTGTTCCCCTATGTATTTTGCCCAACTTTTCAATTACCCAAAACCCATGAAGTTTTAATGGAATTGAACATAACTCGGAATCTAATGTTTTTATCTACAGGGGTTTAGCTGCTCTTTAAGTGTCACTGCAATGAAACTGGAAGTGAAGTGCCAATGGGTTTGTCAGCAGCATGGAGTCTGAGTGTGGTCAGAGCTTTTGCAGGGGCAACAAGCAGACCAGCTCTAGGGTTGGGCTCCTCAGTACATGCTATTCCCTAGTTTGTAGCAAAAAATAACCAGTACTACTCTTATGTATACATATATACGTTTATATACACACACCTACATATATATCTATATCTCAGTGTGTATGTGGGAATTTCTCCAGAGGTAAGCACAAAATTTTACAGACAGCTAAGAACACAAAACCTTGACCCTGGACAGTTAAGTCAGCTAGGTTGTTGTTAAATGACCTAATTTGTACAATAACAATGGTGAGTGGGTCTATAAGTAGCAGACCCTAAGGTGACAGCAGCAGGGTTCATGGCAGAACATGAGGCGGGATGACTAAAGAAGAATCTGGGGAAATTTCTGATGCTGAAATGCAAAGTTGTCTGTGGTTTCAGGCAGTGAAAGCCTCTCAGCATGGTGTGTCACAGTGCTCAATCACGCTCACACACTCCTGATGCTCAGTTTTAGCTAGTGCCTGGCCAGAAATAGAAGAGGTTTCTCTGCTTGTGGGCTTTATGTAGTAGGTGCACACTAAGCCCAGCCTGGCCAGCTATATATATTGTTGTGCTACATATGTGCACAAAATGTACAGCAATGACAGGTCTGACACAGTGATGGACCCAATGGATTTTCCTCCTCGAAAAGTCCAATGCACCCAATACATTTCCCCTCTTTGTTCGAGGGCCTTGTGTGAGTAGTTACAAGCTTGCAAAGGAGAGTGCAGTGAGAGCTAGCAGGGAGTGTGTTGCTGCCTCTGGCTGTGCAGCAGATATTTGGCTCCGGATGCCCAAGGGATGGGAGTAAAACTTGCTAGAGCAAGCAATTCGCTAGACTAATTGACCCAGATTTAGGCCACTGATTGAGTAATCCTTACTGAAGATGTGCATTTGTGTATGGACAGATATTTGGGTGTGTGCATTTGTTTAGGCAGGGTGAAGGGAGAAGGAAGCAGAAATGGGGCTGTTTTTAACTGTTTGCAAAAAATAGTATGATTTAACACCAAAGTTTGCATGCTCTTATACTGTAATGATTGTCATTTTAAAACTAGCTTTTTGCCTTCGAGCTATCGGGGTAAAGACCTGCGGGAAAACTACTGTCGAAACCCCCGAGGGGAAGAGGGTGGGCCGTGGTGCTTCACCACCAGTCCAGAGACGCGCCATGAAGTCTGTGACATCCCCCTCTGTTCACAAGGTAACCTCGCAAGGCTTATGTGGAAAGTTAATTTTCCCTGCTGTTAGCCTGTATGCAGAAGTTCCACTAGTTTCATTGACACTTACTTGCTCATGGACTTTGGATAAAGAATTGGTGATTTCTCAGCAAGAATAACTCTTGTAACAAGGAAAGCAGTTGTTACAGAAAGAGAAGGTCTTCTTACGTACCAGTACTCTGGAAGACTTTAGCAAGCTTTTAGACTCAGCAGTTTTTTTTCAGGTCATGGAGGAGCTGGAACAAAGAAGTTATGCTGATCGCACAAATGTGACCTTTTTTTTCTCTTATCTGGTCCATAGAGAATCCATTAACACTGCTATTACTATGTGATAAAATCATCTAGTACCATTCCGTGGTAAAATCAACTTTTCTTCTTCTTTTGGATGAAAATAGAGATACTTAACTACAGGAAAAAAGATCAATCTAAGCATGGTTTTTTTCCCCTTTTTTCTTTCAAATGAATACTGTAAATAAAACTTTGCATAAATTCATTCCCGTTCAACTTTCAAGTCACAGAATTCAAAAGATATTTCATGTTTACCCTTGCATTTGTTGAATTTTAAGTTCCGTTAAGCTCCAAACTAAGCTCTTATATCTTGCTAATCAGCCAATTCAGTTCCAGTCAATCAACTCATTTAAATTCTCAAGATAGGATGACTTTAATTTTCCAGCTAATGTGTCATGTGCAATAGCTATACTGTGGTGGGGGAAGAAAAGGGAGAAGGAGGGAGGAAGAGAATGATTTACAAGGAGCTTGAAAATCTGTTAAAAGCTAACATTTAAAGATCAATTTGAGCTTCAAATGTGATAAGACCTGGAGCTCACTGTAGGATGAAGACTTTGGTAGCGGATGTTTTGTCTGAAGTGTGAGATCTGTAATTGCATAAATTACTATTTACTAAGTGATTTTTTGTAACAATTACTCTAATTAGGGAACACTTGAGAAACGTGTCTACAGTTAGTTATGGTGAATTTATTTTATATTTTAAGACTTCTCATTCTAAATTATGGAGGATATTTTGTTCAGCAGTGATATCAAATCCCTTTGGTAGCTTTTGCCCATTCTCATTCCACCCCCCACTTTCCCAAACTAGGGCTGAAAATGTATCTTAGCTTAGGTTGCCAAAAAGAATTAGTATCGAAAAGAAACAGTATCATATGAATGTACTGGGAATTTAAAGAAACAGACTATACTGTGCTGAAATTGTGATTCAGCCATTATTCTGTACTTAAACTTGTGTTGTAATTATACCATGACTTAGAGTGATTTAGAATAATTATTTTCACTTAATCGTAAAATATCACCCCTAAAATATACTTCTTCCTTAGATATGTATCTCTCTCTGTTTCTAACAATAACTAAGGTTAAAAATCTGCTAGGAGCATGAATGTCTCTAACAGCTCACACCCACCTGCCTCCAAACCATAAGTGTTCTATAATGTGATATCAAATTTAAGCATCTGGATTAGATCTAAGAGATGAAAATCTATTCCAAAGGACATTTAACATACCAACCTAACTTAAATATATTACTTTTTTATCTCTCTTTAGGTTGGTTTCAATTTATAACAGCAGAGATGTGATTTAATTATTCTAATTTATTTGTGTGTGTGTCATCAGCATAATATACTACCTATCTTTTTTCCTAGTTGAATGCATGACCTGCAATGGAGAGAGTTACAGAGGGCCAATGGATCACACCGAGACAGGCAAGGAGTGTCAGCGCTGGGATCTTCAGAGACCACACAAGCACAAATTTCGTCCAGAAAGGTAACCTCTTTCCTCGCCTCCCAAGGAAATTCATGTCGATATAATTTGAAAATGACACGCATTTGGGATCCAATTGGGCAAAATCAGCATTAGCTGAACTGAAGTTTATGGAGTTCACCAATTTTAGTTGCTTGGGCTCTGGCCCATGGTGTGTGCAGGCTGGCTGCCATCCTGCTGGAGATGAAGGATGGTGACTAGAGGCTATGTCATGCAGCAATGGCCGCATCCCATGGCTGTGTAGTGTAGTAATGGACATGTGCTGCATTAATTGATACAAATTTCCTCCCTAGCTTCACTTACAGTAAAAAAATAAATTTCTGAATGTTGCTGTATATGTCGTTATGCAACTTCAATCAGCTTAAAATACCTTAAAGCAATCAGAAAATAAATAATGGTTAAAAAAAAATATGTTTTTGTTAGTTCTTAAAAGAATTAGTGAATATAAACTTGCAACATTGTCAAGGCAGAGTATGCTCTGTTTTTGAAATATTGAACAGCTTTACAGCTGTAGATGATCTTCTCTTGTAACCAAGTTTAAGTACCCAAGTTGTTTCAGCAAAATGTTTGCCCACTACATGTGTTTTTTTTAGCCTGGGAAAGTTAATCATTCTGTTTAGCATTTTATGTACATGGATTTGTATTTTAGACTTTTCTTTTTTAGTTTAAGCATAGGTACCTAATGCCAAAAGATGAGTCAGAAATAGAAAGATAAATTGCATCCCCATTGCAGTTTGTCCTGAATGGTAAAATTCACCCAGCCGCAAAAGGCCATCTATGATACACCCTTTTGGAAGGATTTTGTGTGGGGCTTTAGGCCACACAAGAAGGCCTTTTCTCTTAAACTGGACTATTTCTCTTAAACTGGACTGAAGTTTCATTTTAGTTTTACTCAGAATTTTGGATTATCTCTATTTGTAAGTGCATTGAACAAACTTAAACTGACAGAAGAGGACTGCAAGAATCAACAAACTCAGAATGATTGAGACCTTCCACTGAAAGTATTTTTATATATTTTGAAGTGTTCCGCCAAATAAAGAATCTTTTTCATACTTAGAAATACAGGTACTGATAGATATTAGAAAGCCTGATTATTCAGCAAAACAGTAACGAGCTGCAGTTTTTGAGTTTATGTGATATAACCTCTTTTTTCCCCTTGGTTTAGATGATCTGCTTCATGGGTAGCAGGCAGTCCTGTAGTTCTTAACAGACTGAGACTGAAAATAATCTGTTTCTGATTTTTACCGTGCACTTGCTGTGCATTCTAGAGTAGAATCTTGTTCCTTGGGAGTGAAACAGTTATAGAACTTCTGGGTACAAACAATAATAATTTTACTGTCAGGAGGAAATTTATTCTGTTAATTTTGGATTGCTTGCAAAGTGATTTTTCAGACTAACTACAATCTCACAATCACATTCCTCCTGGAAAGATTCCTCTCAGAAAACATCTTTGTGAGAGCTTTTAGACTGTAACAAAAATGCTTTTTTATCAAAAAGCGACCCATCCAGATTGATCTGATCTGTATGTGCTTTCAGAATAACTGGGGTACAGTACAGTTAATTAACTTTGATATTAATTAACAGTTTATTAACAGTTAATTAACAATTAACATTAATGTTAATTAACTTCACGGAATTGTCACTAAAGGTAACTACTAAAGGTAGTGACAATTATACTTTGATTATATTAGCTTTTAAAAATATTTGGGGCTTAGGTTTGTTTGTGGTTTTTAATAGTTACTGAAGTTGAAAATAAGAAAAGAGGTCTGGAACAAATGATCCGTTAAAATACAGCAATCTCTAGAGAGGCTTATACTATACCATCTGGAGATAATGTGAATAACCTGGAAACTAGGAGGGGCTAGCTAGACAGACTTAAACTTATTTTCATTTCTGGAATCATCAATTGCAACGACAAAGGAAAAGAAGTAAAACTAGTAATCTTTTCAAATGCTTCAGTCTACCTGCTGTAGAACAACGTTTTATGCTCAGGATGAATACACCTCACTTTTCCTTTCTGTCACCTTGATGAATTGTTCCATATGTATTCCCTTCAGAGGTCAGTTACTGAAGAGAATTGGTAATATCTGTGTACTTAGATGTGATTGAAGGTAGCAGGAGGAATCTGCCCAAACAGCTCCTGCATGACCTGTTTTTAGCTAGTAGTGGATGCAGAATTTGTGTTCTGAAGCTCCAGTTCCTGTGTCCTCCTCATGGGCAGGATTATGTCTCAGTATAGAAAGAAAACCGTTGAGGATAATGACTCGGATAGGCGTAGAGAAGCATATTTTATGCTTAAAATTAAATATATTTTGAAAATATGTACTCAACTGCACAGAAAAATGTAGGGCTGAAGTGTGCTATAGAAGTTGAATAACTGCTGGTATAGTTTTATTAAAATACTCTAGTTTATATCTCTTGCACGAAAATTTACTTTATACAGAATCATGTTTCCAGTTCTGCATGTCTTTTAAAACAAAAAGAAGGGGAAAAGAAATATTGGTGAAGAGTTTTAGACACTAAGTTTCAGTTTAGTTCCAGCAGAGCTAGAACTCAGCATCTGCCCCTTTAAAGAAAATAAATGTTATCTCTTCATCTAACACTCTTCCCCCCTCCCTGAAACAGAAAAGTCTTGATTTTGACACTAGATGTGTATTTTAATGCTTCATTTCAGTTTCAACAATGAAATACAGCTACTGAAGTATCAACGGCGGGAGAAGGGAAGAAATATGTAGGGTTCTGAAAGATCTTGGAAAACTCAGGCTTTTTGTTGGGTCTAAGCAAGTCTCTCCCCAAGTGTACTGGGGAAGGAGAATTGTGCAGAGCAAAGGGATGAGCCCTCAGGGAATCCTAGACAGTCTCACTGTTGAGTTGTGTGGAAGAGTTTGAAGCCCTGTTGTTTATCTTGTCCCTGGTATTTGTTAGTTGGCCTTTTCTATAGGAGCTGAGAAACTGTTCCCTACTGGGTATGAGGGAAGACAGAAACATGCCTGACTACTGAGGGAAGAAACAGTGACTGGAAAGGCTGTTGCTGCTCTAAAAAAGGAAACATAGATGTAGTAGGTGGAAAGATACAGTTCACGGGAACTACTCCATGCAGCAGACACCTAAAACTGGATCCTGAAGATCTATTCCATCTTTACTTAAGCTAATAAATAACATTTTTGACATACTGTGAGAACATATCATATAATATTAGGAAGGACAGAGAATTCAGTGCTATGAAAAGGCACTTGCTTTCTAGAAAGTGGATTCATTACGCTCCCAGTTGTTCTGAATAGGTTTGGGAGCTATGACTGCAGATACCTTGCCATTCCTGGACTCACCTCATTTCCTGGGTAGTGCCATGGACTCTCCATTGCTATGTGACATGTACTGCTAACATCAAAGCTCATCACTGCACCTAGTGGGTGACAAAAAAAAAAATCTCTCTATGCTGTGTTACTAGCCCATTAACTGTTGTGAAATCCTTGGACACAATTTGGTCCTTTACAGTTAGTCTTCCACCTAGCAAAAAACAGGTTACTGATGCTAGATCTGAAACTACCACATTCTTGACTGCCCTTGAATTATCAGGTTTATGAGGTTTCTCCTTAGTGGTTTTGCTGTTTGGTATTATTGTTTGTTGGTTTGGTTTTATTCTACTTAAATCCTGTCCCTGCCCTTTGTATAGATGAAGAAACCTGATTTTTCCCAAGGAATGGAAGATCAAGTTGCAATGCGTCAAAATTAGCATGATTGTTTGACAGAAAAAGCATCCTAGCAAAAGCACGCACTTGTAAATCATATTTTCCTCTGCTTGTGCAAAACACATCTGCTTGCAGTTGTAACTGGGTTCAGGTTCCCAGGTAGTTAACTTTATTGTTCTCTTACACACTTTTCATCTTTCCCTCAGGAGCAAATCTACTTTTTATTTCTTT
The DNA here is from genome assembly GCA_026283785.1 of Coracopsis vasa. Lineage (NCBI taxonomy): Eukaryota > Metazoa > Chordata > Aves > Psittaciformes > Psittacidae > Coracopsis > Coracopsis vasa. The sequence goes on from JANHGB010033078.1 coordinate 12,094, forward strand.
TACAAACATGTTTCAATAAAACTGGAATACCAAGAAAATTTGTGTTCACTGGAGGAAAAGCATATGCATTTATCTCCTTCTCTTTAAGTTTTATCTTGAATATCTACCTGATCGTTCAATGATGGTGGTAGGAAAGTAGAAACAGTTACATGGCACAATAGTTTCAAATCTTAATGAGATAAGGGTGACAGAAAATAATTCCTTATTTTTCTCCTTTTCTTTTTTTACCAAGTGCTTGAAATGAGGGCATGACCTTGAATGAGCTCTATTACAGAAATGGAGCTATCATTAATAACATAGCTATTCAAAATAGCTTCCAGTTTGAACCCAGGGCTGTTGCACTCAAAAACCTGTTTCCTTAATGAGTCCAGCATGCCAGGCAGTGTTTATACAATCCACACTTAATTGGGCTGTTTCAAAAAAACCAGGTGGCTTTAGAGTCTGGTCATCAGTTGATGGACACAAGAGCAAGAGTTTAGCAATTAGTAGTTACCCCATCCGGTATCCTGTGCATTAGCACAGCAGGGAATCCCCTCAGTGGAGGTCTGATTCTGCTGCATATTTGGAAAGAGACTTTACGTTATTAACTTTCTAATAGTGTTAAAAGAGTATTTGCATCCATGTCAGGATCAGACTCCAGGTTAACAGGAACTGGTTCTTGTTTGCCTTTGCTGAAGACTGTCCATTAAGTACCTTGTACAAGCCAATGCAACATTGCCAGGAAGACTTCCCTGACACATTTCTTGTTGTGGTTTGCAGATATCCTGACAAGGGCTTTGATGATAATTACTGCCGCAATCCTGATGGCAAGCTGAGACCATGGTGCTACACTCTTGACCCTAACACCCCCTGGGAGTTCTGTGCAATTAAAACATGTGGTGAGTTCAAGCAAAATTTATTACTTCCTTTTCCTCTCCAAAATCTGAATACAGATAGTTCAAGCAATATAGGGCCACAGCTAGTTCATTTATTGCGCTTCATTGACTTTTAAAACATAGTTTTCAAAGAGGATTGGTTATAACAACATTATATTTAATCTTGACAGGAAATAAGAGTTGTGTCTTACTTAGCACTGGAAAATGTGTGTATGTCACATACAGGAATTTACACTAAAATGTAGAAATTTCAAGACCTAAACCAGTGAGACAATGTCATCATGAAGATCTCATGTACAGTATTAGTTTGGCCATGCTGAACATTATCCCATGAGTCTGGGAACAGGTGCATGCACACCTTCCCTATTCAATGCTCTACCTAACAACTGTCCATTGCTTTGGTTTCTTTTTGCACATTGTGTGCTTCTAGGCCTCAGCTCCCTCCTGCTATGCAGCCTTGTACTGAAGACAGAATTATTAGTTTCCTCATGGGTTTCTCTGTGATATTCAGCACTACAATATCAAAACACTCTACATTCAATTAATTTCTTTTCATCCATCAATATCAAGATGGTAGCTTTTTTTGGCCTCACTTTACAGGCAGGGAATTGAATCCAAGTAACATTAAGGTATATAAATACTGGATGCCCACTTAGAGATGCTTTAGTTCAGAATTTTTAAAGCATTCTGCAGGGTGTTCTGTCTTCAAAGACCAGATCCTCCTAACTTTGGTGCTAGCTCTGGCAGCTCTGTTCTACTGATCATTAGATGTCTTAAATGAGCACAACAGGGACAATTAAGAAGGTAAAACTGTTGGAACTTGCATGAAAACTTGGGTTAGGTAATTTTTCTAGACTTCTGTGGTAATCTTGGGGCTGAGGCAGGTGGTAGAATTAAATTTTGCTGGGACATGCTTTAGCCAGAAAACTAAGATTTGCATCTCTGAAATTGCTTGCCTCATTCACAACTCATGGGGTCTACAGGTGATAATCTCTCCTTTTATCTTACATTCTTTTCATTGACAGATTTGGGTCCAGTTTTTTTCTTCCATTAGTGATCTGAAATGTGAAATAATCAATGTAGAAGCATCATATTAAAGGCAGACTAGTATTACTTAGGCAGGTTTTGGTTTTTTATTCTCTTTACTCAAAACACTTTGTTTATAACATCTCTGGACTAAAGGCAATTTCTGAAAACAAGGCATGACTTTAACTGAATCCATACTGTAGAAACCTGTCAGCTTCATGGGCCTCAGTCTTGTGGCAGATACCCAAGGAAAATGGGCAGGAAAAAAAAGGGAAAACAGTGTTTTTTGATTTTCTGTGAAATGCAGGCAAAAGCTGCTTCTAAAACTGCTGAGTGAAACTCAGTGTCATGTTATCTCATGAGAAAGTCAGTTTCTGTTGGATCTGCAGTTTTGGAAACTATGATTTCCTTTGTTGTCCTGCTTCAATTTTGACCAAAATTAAGTGTGAAAAAAAAATTAATCCTCGAAACCAGACACTGGTTTTCATCTAGCTCTAAGTGTCACTTCAGTAGGATTATGTCGCTGCAAAATTTATTTGGGTCTCTTGGGAACAGAACAGAGTCTATTAAAATGAACAAGAAAGCTCACCTGGAACTAGACTAATGTAAGAATTCAAAAAAAGAAAAAAAAAAAAAAAGAAAAAAATTATAATAAGCATAAAATGAGTGATTTTTTTTTATGACAGTTTAATTTGCAGGATTCTCTGTGTTTTGTTATTGTTGTTATATAAACCAAGACAAACCATTCCTGGGGTATCTAAGATCCAGATCAAATAGAGACAGTAGTGAATCTTACAAAAAGTATCTTTCCATAATATAATCCTGTGTTTTTTCCCATAAAACTAACAAATATATAAATACAGGGCGATGTGGATAAGTACAAGGGAATGGCTCTGGCATGAACCTTTACGTGTGTGCAGTTGCTACCTGAAGGGGGAAGCATGGGATTCTCTGTCTTCACTTGGAGTTCTTGCCAAACCAAATTTTGCTGCAATGTTTTCCGCTTCCACCACCAATAGTTCAGCATTTTCTCTGCTTGCTTGTTTTGGCTTAGGCCAGTGTAATGTCTTGGACTGTCAGTCACTTGTCGATTAGTCAATTGTTTGAAACCCGAAGATTGAATAAGAATACCCTTAATGTACTTCTTGATGTGGAGTAATCGAATTTACTCTGTCCTATCATATGCCATTGTAAATCCAGTATAAAGTAGTTAAAACTACCAAAATTATTCCACTGTAAGTGAGGTTAGTTTGCTATTTTAGGCAATGTCTATAATCAGGTTTTAAGAGACAGAAGAAACTTAGCAGAACTACTGCTTGTTTTGTGTCAGACACCCAGTAAGTTATACCATTCTGAAAGTCTTGCCTGTGAACTGCAGTACTAACTCATGTAATTGAACCTAGAGTTCTTGGTAATCTTTGATAATGGGGAAAGTTCAGCCTTTCCCCATTTTGAGCACTCTTGCTTAGCTGTGTAACTGAACCATCTTTCTAATTTTTTGGTTAATTAATTGTTAGAGCTTGTAGTTTTGGTTTTTGGGTTTTTTTGGTTGGTTGTTTTTTTTTTTTGTTGTTGTTGTTTTTTTTTACTGCGCTTCCAACATTTCTTTATTTATTAGATAAGAAATTAATCATATGTAGAGTACTAGATCTGTTATTTTCACTTGGTAGAAGTGGTTTTATTACCAAAAAAACCCTCAACAAAATTCATAAGTTACAGCTGACTGTTTCACAAATGCAACTTCTATAAACCTTTATCCTCTGGCATTTCCTGAGCTGATGTGTCAGTGTTCTGAGGATTCACATCTGGCTTTGTTGGTCACGTAAGCTTACAGCCCATGCAACTTTCAGTATTTACTGTCTGGCCTAAGCTTTATAAAACAGCTGGGTGGGAGAACTGCAAACTAGTCTAATGTCACCTTTGTCTGCTCAAATGGCAATTACAGTCCTCAATAAAAGGTAATCATCAAAATGAAATTTAAAACCCCAAAAGGATGTAATGATTTTAATGTTGTAATGAAAGCCTTTTATCTCATTTCTAGACATAAGTTGACTGAATTAACTATGAATTATTTCACCTGCAGTTAGAAAGTATAATATGTGTGGAAATTTCACATGCAAAACCATATTTTCACTGCAGAAAACTATAGATCTTTGAAAATTATTAAAGCAATATATATGAGGAAGAATACAAGAAATAGTGATCTTGAAGGTGCTTAATCCAGCAGATACTCTCAAAGGTTATTTGGCACACGCATATGGCATTGCCCTCTATATAAGATGCAGTGCGGCTCAGTGTTTTCCTTTGTCACCCAGAGAGGGAATTTATTGCTTATGATACTGGTGTATCACCAGCCCAGTGACTAGAATACCAACACAAAATATTGAAGCCCTGTTTTCAGTTTTCTGTCTTTCTGGAGGCACATAGAAAATCTATTTCCCACCTCCTAGCAGGGAGCCCAAAACACTAGGCCTTTCTGGGTTTCAGTGGCAGCTTCATTTTCTGAAGCTGTGGCTGTGTTCAATCTCAATACTCTAAAAAGGGATCATGAGTTATATGTCTTTATAGCTTTGTGGTTTGGATTCTCACACAGGTTTTTAATTCCTATGATGAGGACTGTTTATATATTTTACAAGAAATACTAATTAGTAAAAATGCTTTGCAAATCCAAGTCCTTGGACTATATACAAAAACGTAGGTGTCCTCTCTTTGGGGGAGTGACCACAAGGCAGCATGCTGCTTGTGGCTTTTGCTGAATGTCATGAGTGCTAGCATGCTCTATAGCCAAAATGCTGACAACAGCTCATATACAAAATTTTCAGCAAAAAAGTCAGTGGAAGGAAGCATTCAGAAAATAAATATGTTTTTAAGACTGAAGAGACAGGAGGGCATTGTAACTTTATTTCCAAGCACAGAAAGCAGCATAAAACATTGTGGCTTACAGCCAGGGCTGTGAGAAAGAGATGACAGGAGCAATTAGGGATTAGAGATGGCTCAAGCTGCAAAAATTGGATCTGGATTAAGACTTCAGGGACCCCAGAACTGGTTTGAAGTTGCTCACATATGTGTCTGTGGTTTTTGGCTTGAGACATTTTTTAGTTAGAAGAGAGGATAAAAGGACAACTATAACAGCAATAAAAAAGTGTAGGATGAAATGAAGAAATGGAAGCAGTGACAGCAAACATGAAAAAAGAAAAGACTGTTACTTTGGTATGAATGAGGACATGGACTACTGAGGGGAGACAGGAGTGGGTAGTTAAAAAAAAAATAGGAAAAAGCATAGCTGCACTTCTGTAGATGATCTGTAGAGCTATGAGAAGTGCTAAGGCCCAGAAATAAAGTCATTTGAGAGCTAAGATATATGGTATTAATATGGGAAAGACAGTGTTTGTTTGCTGCCTACTTGATTTCCGACCTACCCAGCTGATTTTACCATGGATTTAACCTCTGTTATTAGTACTCACGAGCAATAGATAAGAGTGACTGGAACGCGAAAAGCCCTGAGAGAATTCAATAAAGGTGTGGGTTTGATGGGAAAAAACAAGTAATGAAATGGCAAAATGGAGAATCTCGATGTAAAATGAACCTGAAGGCAAAAACTCACTGGTATTAGATTAGCCATTCTTTGGAAGCAGAGATTTCAACTGTCCATTTGAATGTGAAGCTCTGATTAAAGTTATTTGTTGAATCATAGCATGTAAACAAATAAAAGTGACACTCAGTTTAAGCTCAATATTTGTGTAAGATAAAGATGTTTATAGAAAAGTGGCAGTGGAAAGAGAGTGATGTTTTGTGGCTGATAAAGTGTTACCTTCCACCTTGTTCCACAGGGAGGCATAACAGAGGTCCAGCATTCATTGCCAGCAATGATTTAATCTACATTTCCTTAAAAAGGATTCAGCTCAAATCCTTTTCATCATTTCTATGATAGCTTTGAAAGTGAGATTTAAGAGCTCTGAACCTGCAGATATTGAGATTATTTTGTTTTTTTTAAATGGATTTAAACTAAAAATTGTTTGGATTTAAGGCCTAGTTGTAGGCATTGGAATAACCTGCAAAGATCTCTCTCTGTTTAAGGGCAAATGAACTGTAGGTGTACAGGTCTGAGCTGAAAATTAGTTCTTCAGTACCATGATTCTTGAGCTTTGGTTTCATTTACTTCTTTGCTTTCTCATATGTTTTTACTGAAAAAAAAAACCAAACCAAAAAACAACCAAAACCAAATCCCCTATAAACCAGTGATGGAGATTTTTTTCATGTTTCATATACTGTGAGATAATCCATTGGAGGAAACACATGGAAAGAAAAGAGCTGCCACTATCATACTGCCTAGAACGCTGGATGGTATTGTTTGAGGTAGAGATGCCTGGAAGAATGAGCAGCTTCTTCCCGTGTCACTCATGGTTTTTACTGACATTTGCAGAAATTCATGGGTCATGTTTAGTAAGGACTTTGCGGTGTTTACACTTTCTTCACTGGGTTAGGCACGTCTTATCTTTTAAAATCTACTTTTCAAAATCTTTTGTTGCAAATCAGGGCACATTTTCTTTTTGTTGACTGGTGCATTAGGAAAGAAATTACAACAATGAGGGAAAGTAGGAATTTTCCTAATGAAGTAATTTAGGACTCTACTTCTTTTCCAACTATGTCTTTTCCCAAAAATGCATTGATAGTATTACTATGAAAGAATATGAATACTCCAGCAAAATCCATGCCTTCCTTTAAGTCAGTAGGATTTTCACCACTGACCTAAAATTTGTGCAGGATTTTCTTCTCGGTCATCGGTATTAAAGACAGAAATAGTACTCTAACTGGTTACTTCAGCTGTAGAATGACTCAAGGCCCCTGCTGATTCCCTCATGCTGACATTACTGTGAGAACCAGAACTGAGAAGACTGTCTGTGGCTTTACACATGAAGCTCTGGATAATGTTTCATCTCTTTACTTAAGCATTTATGAATGCATGAGCTGGCCCTTTATAAATAAAATTATGTATTTTGAAATGTAGGGAGGGTTTTGTGGAAAAAAGAAAGCCTTTGCATTATTGTATTTTGGTTGGGGATTTCAGAGTGAGCATGTGAAGGTGGAAATATTATCAACAGGAAATCCTCAAGTAGCTGTCTGAATTACATGGTTAATTTGAGTCATCCAGAACACAAAACAAATTACAAAAATGTTCAAAAGTAGCAAAGTGTTGCTAGACAATTATCAAATTCCTCTGTTTATAGTCAAGTTCCATAGAGGAATAAGAGGTGACACTTAGCAAATGATAAATATTAGGATTTTGAAAGATGACATTTTGTGTGACCTTCCTTTAATGGTACTTTTTATCTCAGTTCAGAACTCTAAAAGCTGAACTGCCTGCATTGTAAGGATTACTTATTGAATTTTCATCTTAAAAGTTAATTCATAATGTCTTTCTCATTGGAACAAGCCCTTGGAGTTGTAGGTTTTAATTTATATTTCAAAGGAATTGCTAGGGTAAAGATGGGAATCCAGCCTTACTGACTGTTAGCTTGACCTTGTTTCGAGCTCCTTGTAAAATAACTGGTGAGTGTGGTCTCAGGACTGTTCCATCAGTGCTCTGCACATCTGATGTTCATGCCCAAAGTTAATAAATATTAGATAATCACCTGTGTGGGTGACAAGAGTAATTAGCTTCAAGAACAAGACCAATACTGAATGGAGATGAAAGCTGTAGGCTTGGACAGCCTGGGCACTTCTTAAAGTTTGTCAACTGCCTTATAGTATGCAGAGCACCTCTCCAAGCTTTTGAATGTCCATGAACAGGGAGACTGTTCACATCCTGCCTATTTGAAGAAACCACCCACTGAATGAAGGATTTCTTGAGCCTTTTTTGATAAATTTTGAGCTTTCTGTGAGATTCAAGAGCCAGAATTGGACAGATTATTTCTGAAGGCACAAGCCTCCAGCATTTCAGAATTAAATTTCAGAAATATTTTGGAGTCTCATTTTTCATGTTTGAAAATTAGACATTTGAAGGAAATGCAGGTGGTATAGCAAGAAGAGTTTGGAGGGGGTTCTGTGGTCATTTTGGAAGGATAAATTGCTTTATTAATTCAATAAAAACATTGTAGTGATCTTTTTCATCACTAGAATTCTTATTGAGAGCTGCCACAAAGTAGTAGTAGCAGATAATCTATCACATGTTGCAGATTTTGAAACAATCTCTCTCAGCCATTATAACATAAGTCTTTGCAGTCGTGGCCTTGTTATGTGAATATTAAGTTCGCCTGCTTCCTTTAAATAGTTTATTTTGACACAGATTGTTGTAAAATCTGATCCATAGATAGAAATCACTGTCCAGGCACACCCCGAAGCTGTGTATCTGTAGATCTATAAGAAGGAATGTTCTACAGAATGACTCTATGGCCTTGCTTAAGTCTTTTGATGCTTTAGTTATTAAATTCAGGCAAGTAATTTCAAAAAAAAAAGACCAAAAACAAAGCTACAAAATGATACGTAAATGCCAACCTAACTACTTTTTCTCTAGTAAGACTGAGTACAGAGTAGATGTACGGTTCATTACAGTTGAAATAGTAACTTCTTCTGGATAAATAAGGTCTTTCTAATATTACAAATTAATTTTATGCATTATTACTATTAATAAAGAAAACTTTTTGCTAGAATTATATAATTGTAACTTATTAATTTACTTGAGAAATATTATGCAGCCAGGATGCGATATGTGCGCTGAAATTTATCATGGCAGATAACTATTTTTTTCCAAATTATATCCCACATCTCTTTCCTTTTTAATTAAAGCATCACAAATATTTTTTGAAAAGACTAATATGTATTTGAATGTGGCACAGCAATATTTAGTCTAATCAGCTTAGGAGCTATTTTAGAATATAATTCCAAATTGTTTTCATACATTAATTATGATGGAAAACTTAAATATACAGGCATATGTTTCTATTAGATGAATTTGAATTTGTCTCTTTGTTGTCCAATTATTTTAAAAATGAGTAATAACGAATAAAAATGCAGTTACTAGCGACAAGTTTGTTTTATAAGTCCACTAGAAAGGGTGCATTTGTTGGCCTCTGGAAGCCCACTTGTGATACTTGCAGTGTCATATCCTTTTGGCTTTGAGACGAGCCTGGAACTCACAATCCTGCTGAAACAGGACAACCTTTGCAGAAAAAAATGCCTTGTGAAAGAAGGACAGGAAATTAATTTGACCATGAAACAGTGATGTAAAAACATCCACCAGATGAAGAGAAATTTTCTCCAACATGGAGAAATGTATAATTCAACTGCACAACTTGATGTTATCATCTGACAGGGAAGTGATCTTTAACATAGAAGATTAGACAGCAAATCAGCCAAACCCATCTGTTATGACATTTGGTTTCCTCAAGATCCATATTCTCTGCAAGTTCATAGAACTGGCTCAAGTTACCAGGAATGAACTATATTATGAGTAATACACAAATATTGTTCTAGTCACTGGAGCATTCAAACAAAACTAATTTTAGAACTTTATTAACATACTCATTTCTGGCAACTAATACTTTTAAGGTAATTAACAAAATTACTCTTGTGAACAATAACAATTACCAACAGATGGGTATTTACTTGCAAAAATATTGTGTTGGGAGCTTTTTGGGACATTGTAGAAGTGTTGCTGTTGTAGTGTATTTAGTTTTGTACTACTTTGTATATATCTGATGCAATATCTGTGTTATTAATTTGTAATTACAAAAATTGCATAAGAAATAAAAAGAGACTTTCAAGTTATGTGAATGAGTCATTTCAAAAACCACTATTTTTCTGAATTTGGTTCAAGACAGCCCACACCAGGATGAATGCAGAGCATATCAACATCTGTAACAGATCTTGAGTCTGATGAATTTGTTAGTCTGAAACATTTGTCTGTCTATAGAGAATACTAATCTTTGATTTCCAAAAACTGAGCTTTTTTTTTTTCTCCCTCTAACTATGAGGCATAAAAAGAGAAAGTTCAAGGAGGATTCAGCACTTCCATAATAGGATTTATCCTTTATAATAGGATTTATCCTTTTTTTTTTTTATGTGCATCTTTTTCCCTGTGACTTGATATTCCGGGAGTTCTTTGGAGAAAACCAATTGGGTTTTAATCCTGCAAGCATGTATCAACATGTTTAACAATGTGTACATGGGTGGTCACTCAGTTTTATAAAACTCAGTGAATGAAAAAATGAACCCAGCACATCTCTTGAACTTCTAAGATATAGCATAGGAACGATGTCTTACTAACCAAAAGCTCTTAAACGTTGCAGATTCTTTGCCTGCATGTGGATAAACCAGCATAGGGTCTAACACTAATTTGGTTTCATGGATGTTCTAAGTGGAAAGGAAGTAAGTGGAAGAGGAAAAAATTATTTTGTAAAAGACATGAGATTGGCAATTTCACCAAAAATCTCCAGATACCAAGATTTTAACTGTAATGTAAAGTTCAAACATGACATCCTAAACCAGGCTCAGTCTTAAGCATATGAAACAGCCCGTCTTCTCTGTTTCTGTAGATGAAAGAGTCATGAACAGCACAGAGGTAGCAGCCGAGACGTCAACGTGCATACAGGGACAGGGTGAGGGGTACCGTGGCACAGTGAACACCATATGGAGTGGGATCCAGTGCCAGCGGTGGGATTCCCAATTTCCTCACCAGCACAACATTACTCCTGAGAACTTCAAGTGCAAGTGAGTAGATGCATGTGGGTATTGCTGCAGTGGTAAAAGAACTTAAAAAAGGAGTTTGCAAAGGTTTAGAAATTCATGCCACCAAAGTAGACTACAGGATCCCTGTCCTTTCTCTGTGACCTGATACTTTCACTCTGCTTGCTGATGCTGAAACCATTTGAACATGGGAAAATCAGTTCTTCAGATCTCAAAATATTAATTCTAGATGAACTTGTGTGAAACTGTAGAAAGTTTTTTTAGGAACTTTCTCTTCAAGCATATATTCACTATATTTTAATTGATTGTGAAGTATACTGATGTTTTCCAAACTGAAACCTGAATCCCAGTAGTGCTGGTACACACTATTGCTTTTCTTTCATGGAGGTAAGTACTTGTTCTCAGTTTCATTACTAACTTTAACTTAATATGTCCTGAATGCTACCTAAGTGTAATCTCCTTGGCAACACTTGACGTTATCTATCTTTTCAATTCTTTTTCTGTCTCATTACTAAAGGTACTTACATGAATATGACTGCTTTTCCCTGAAGGACCACTAATCATCTAACCTTTCTGTACAGTGCATAAACTCCCAGGAAGTGAATAATCTATTTCTTTTATGTAGTTACTTTAGTCATGCTCTTTCAATCCTTTTTTAAATTGAGCATAGAGGAAACCTAGCTGACCAGCATGGACACAATGCCTGGTTTGTTCTAAATGTCTTTATCGATGGCTAAATACCAGTTTGCGCTTGTGCTGGAGTTTAATGGTGCCAAACTCTCAAAGTAAAGGAAATATTCCAGTCTGAGTTCAAATTATCACCCTAACAATAGCTTGTTTGAGCAAAACAGGTTTGTTGTCTTAATTCTTTCACTGCAATTGTTCAGTTTATCAATCAAATACTGTGCATTTTACGCGTGTACTGAAAATGTAACAATCATCATTATAATGGAAAATAGGACTGATCCTCGGCCTCCTCTGTCAGTCTCAGAACCACCCTGAATTTACCTGGAAGTTAGTGCTTAAGCCTGATCCCATAGGTTTTTCTCAGACAAAACACCACTTAAAATTGTACTGTACCGGGGTAACACTGAAGGATTAGGCCCTAAAATCATACAGTGTTCCTAGCAGCATAGAGAGGTTAATGTTAGTACTGTTTATTCAGCCGATGCTACATGAATAAAATCAACAGAACCGCTGGTATGACTGTTCAAAAGTAAGAATTACGGTATTAGGCTCATTTTTTTTCCATAGTCTGTTATCAGTAAGTGCTGCAGATGGAAAAACAGAATGAAATATGGAGATGCACAGAACCTGGCAACAACTGTCAGGGGATGGGAAAATAAAACTTACAGTTAAGAGGTTTGACTATTTCATGCGAGCTGCAAGAGACATTTAAAGATGTTCCCTTGTGACTGACTTTTACTTTAAAGGTAACAGCTGTATAGAATTTCTACAGACATTTTTTTTTTATGTTCCAAGATTCAGTCTCTTAAATGAATTGCTGACAGTCTACAGGACTCCATTTCTCTAAACTCAGCAGAGCCGTTCAAAGTACAGGGAATTTTAAGCACTTTGGTAATGTTTGTGTTTAAAAGCACTTGTAATGGATTGCAGGTGTATGCAATGTCAGCTTGCATGCAAATTTTGACAGAGAATCCTGAATAAAAATAGCTATCTTGAAAATATTTTTAATCTTCAAATGAAATCTTCTATCCAGTCAAAACATAGGTCTACTGAAAATTAATTCCCATAAACATATTCTTATTGCATTCACTACTTTTTCTTTTGACACTGTGTTCTTACTGATTCCTCATCTCCTTACACTGGACACTGATCAGTAATATTGGATGTTAAGGAGCCTATATTGTTGCTAATTCATGATAAAAAGCAATAGAATGCACCAGTGGGTTTAGGTTATCCCTGTTGTGAGCTAACATATTTATTTTTATAGGGATTTGAGGGAGAACTACTGCAGAAATCCAGATGGATCTGAATCACCCTGGTGTTTTACCACTGACCCAAACATCCGTATTGGTTATTGCTCCCAGATTCCTAAATGCGATGTATCAAATGAGCAAGGTAACAAAGGAAAGGTCGATAACGTGATTTTAAGTGAATGCTATACTGTTCCAAATGGCAGATAGGCAGGCTTGAAAAATAGAGAAGTTGGTCTCAGTACATCTGTATTACACCTGTGTAGTTCTGCTTTAGCTTTATTTGCATATTTGGGATTCATCATGGTGTAAATGAGATTCACTTCTCAGTTCATGTTTCGATTCCAACAGGGAAAGCTGCAGCAAAGATTTGTTATTGGATCTGATTTTTAGACAAGGTAAATCAGTGTGCCATTTTATATTAACTGGAGATCCATTTTATATTAACTGGAAATCTGCTCCACTTGCTGACCTTTCTTAGTTTGAAAGCCCTTTTCCCAGAGCTAAGACAATTTCCTTGGTTTACAGTCTATTTATAATTGCATATGAGGCCACCAAAAGCAATTTTTAAAATGTATTTTTTTCCATGTACTCCCTTGTCTATAAGATGTTGAGCAGAAAGAAAACCACATGGGACTTCACATATAACCTCTTAGATTCAAGCTGTTATCTCTGCCTGTAAAGTCCACTCCAAGTCTTCAGGCAAATGTTTTTCCCATGAGGTCTTGGTAATACTCTAAGGAGTACTATTGCATCCTGAGAACTGATGTCAATCACAGCATAAACTGAGGTTAGGACACCAGATCTATGACCTTACATTAGATTGCATTAAGATCTCTGTCTTTAAATTCTAGCCTTCTTTTCCCTTAAAATTTGAAAAAGTTGCAGTTGCAAAAGTTATTCAGAGAAAGGATTAAACTTTGTCTTTCATTTTGTATTTTCTGTAAAGTATCAATTATCCAAAAGTAAAAATACTGATGAATATGAAATGAAATACTTTATGCAAAAAGTCTTTATAGTAGTGATCATTTTAAACAATCCTCTTCAAAAGTCTCAGAAAGGCTTATGATAAAAGCTTATGAATTAAACATGACTTCTGCTGGAGCGAACAGGCAAGTTTCTGAATTACATTAAAATTAAAGTCATGTTGATTTTTTTGTTTTGCCAAAGTAGAATTTAAGTCTAGGATTATATACTCTCGCCAGTATCCAGAATCTACATGAAGGTAAGGTTTTTCAAATAGGCTGAGTGCCTGGGTTTTTCGGACGGAGGAATAGTGGGGCGTTTTTGGTTTGTTTTGTATACAGCAGCTCCTAACAACTTTCAGAATATTCTGTGTGACTGTTTTAAATTAAACATAAACTATTTATGAAAGAAAATTTTCCAGTTTATCTAAGTAAGACAAAGTTTAAAATGCTACTGTTTTGGGAATGAGGGCCTCAAGCCCTCATTATGTATCTAACTGTGAAAACTCTCCCATTTTCTTTCTGATTTGATTTATACAGTTGACTGATTTATACTGTATAGTGTTTGCTAAATATAACACTTGTCTTTAATTATTTGGATTACTGATGGAAATGAGGAGTTTTCTCTTCAAAGTTGCACAATCACCTTCCACTTCTTTTTGTCTCAACATCCTTTGTTCAGATTGTTATCGTGGCAATGGAAAGAGTTACATGGGGAACCTATCCAAGACAAGATTTGGGCTAACTTGCTCCACATGGGACAAGAATATTGAAGACTTACGTAGGTGTGTACATATGAAACAAAAAGAGATGGTTCAGTGAGTCTTGAATAAATACTGCCTCCAGATGGCATCTCTTTTTCTTCTGCAGTGATTCTAAAATAGCCCCTTATGCCCTGGAGCTTTCAGTATCTTTTTTTCTTTTTTTTTTTTTTTTCCCTTTAAATGTATTACACAACATGTCTTTGTTCAGGCTAACCACTAATTGCAGGCTTTGGGATGTTTCTTAGTGTTTAGTTTACTGGCCTGGTTTACCAGGCCTTACTTTGTCCTTGAAAGTTTTATTCTATGAGATAATAGCAGGAATGAAGTAGGAAACGGTTATCTCATCGATCTGATCTCGTAGCTCATGCTGCTTGAAGCAGGAGGTTGGACTTTAAACTACCTAAGTTCCCTTGCAGAATGAAATTGAATCTTGAGACTATGATCTCATGATACTGACATCAAATGACATGAAAGGAACTTGTAGTTTCTGTTGTTTATCATATTTAAGCAGTAAAAATGGCAAGTTACTTTATTTGTTAATGTAAAAAATCAGCAGTAAGTATAAAAGAAGTTGCGAGTTTTCAGGACTTTTTTGATCATGTGCTGTCTTTGCTGGTTCAGAATAGTAGATCAGTAAATGACAAGAATAAGGACTTCCACGTACTGCACAAAGAGATTCATCAAAAAATTTCTATGTATGAGATACTACACACATTAGTGTCTCAGATGGAAACAGTTTTTCCTTCATTTTTCTGAGGTAGATGTGATTATTTCAGTATTACCTTCGGAACTTGTTGAGTTAGTGCTCACGATCACCACAGTCATAGTGCCCAACATATTGCGCTCTGGAATTTGGCTGTCCCAGGGCCAGAGGCAGAATACATATTCCAGCATGCTGTCCATGTAAGGGAGGAAGAGGTTTAAGATCATGCATTCTGAGCGCTCTAATATGTCCAGTTCACTGTGAATGAGACTGGATGCTTGACGCAATTGCATTCATACAGTCTTGAGCACAGATCAGCCTTTCTTCTCTTACTCCCACAAATTTTCCATCTGGGAACATCTTTGGGGAGTTACCTGTCTCACTGCAGCAGTTACTCTGGTTATGGGTGTGCTAGAGGCAGCATGCATGGATGGTTTTGAACTGAAAAAGGCAGTGCAGCTGTAAATTAAGAAGCTTCTAAGTGTCTATCTGATAAGCCAGAAATAAACAGATTTCTCTGCTTCAGACTTTTACTCCAAATTTTCACCTTTAAAAGTGACTTATGTAGGTTTGCAATTTAGGGGACCTATTGCAGCAGTTTGTCTGAACCATTCATCCTTCTACTTGCCTGCTGCTCAGTCTGCCTAACTTTCTTGTGTTTGTCTCTACTTTGTCTAAGATTCATCTTTCTTTGCAGATTCAGTGATCCCTTGTACTAGCTGCAAATCTGGAGGAAGAGGGTACCTGTGCTCCCAGAGAGGCCTGCAGATTTGCTGAGGGCAACACATACTCTCTTCTAATCAGTGTAATGATTCCTGCTGAGGGTATTCAGGGATTTTAGCTTTAATGGGAGACCAATAAACCTCCCAGCTGTCCAGTGGACACAGAGCTTAAGATATCAACGAGAGGAAACTTGGACCCAGATCCAGCAAATATTTGGGTCTCATCTTCCCTTTGATTTTAACCAGCCCTAAACCCTGACCTGTAGGCTTCTCAATCAGCTAATATTACAATGTGGAGCAAGGCAACATTTAACCTTTGAAAATTTGGGCTATAGTATAAAGCTTTTCAGCACTTTGAATTTTTTTTCCCTGTAGGCATATACAAATATTCAGAGAACCAGATGTTAGTAAACTGAAGAAAAACTATTGCCGCAATCCAGATGATGATTTTCATGGTCCCTGGTGTTACACAGATGATCCTCTCGTTCCCTGGGATTACTGCCCTATTTCTCGATGTGAGTACTTGGTATGCCTCAGGCATTGTCAACTGTGCAGTCCCAGTGAAGCCATGGTGTCATATGCGTAGGCATACCTTTGTACTGTCACTTGTGACAGTAGATAATGTGCAATTCTATCAAGAATCAATTGTGCATGACTGAGAAGAGATGGGCAGAAGCTGCTTGTGTAATATATGAACAAGGAGTCATTTTCCTTGACCAGCTTGGAGATTTCAAGGCTTATTTATGCAGCAGGAGCATAAAAGGGCTATTGCAGATGGTTAAACATTTTCCAACAGATCTAGCTGGATGGAGACAAAGAATTGTCTAGTGGTCAGAAAGCTGGCTGTGGCCTCAAGAAACCCAGAGACAGTTATCTTCCATGCTACAAGCTTCACAGACCCTTTGTGTGATCTGTATTTGTTTGTAAAGTTAGGGTAACTCACTACATATATGCTGAAGTGTATATGTGCTATATAGATTAGATTCTGCTTTTGGATGTTTACGGAATGATTTAATTCCTGGCAAGAACTAGGAACATCACACCTCCAAAGTTGCATGTTAAAATCTAAATAGCTTAAATAAACAGAATTAAAGACCCTAGGGAATTCAGTAGTAGACTGATGTTCAGTGGAAAAAGATAGGTTTATGCTGAAAAATGTGCAATTCCCATTTATATTCTTTTTTTTTTCTTCAATTCTTATTTCTAAATCACTGTGCTGTATATCCTGAGAGAACAATTAAATGGTAAATCAGCCCTTTGAATGCATGTCTTTGATCTCTAGAGGTTAAAGATAATCTTACGTTCATTCCTAGCAGCAATCTGCCGTGTTTCCTCATAGTCCGAACTGCAGCATCTCTAAGAGGTGATACTTCAAGTCTCAGGTGATATTTTGGCATCTATGTAAATAGTAAACAAACTGCAAAAGGTTATTTGTGTCAATGTAGATAAAGAGCAACAGCTGAAGGAATATAAATTTTATTCCCTATAAATAGTGAATATATAAGTTCATTATCTGCATCTATGAATTCCTAAGGAAATATTCACAGCAAACATTTATAGGTTATATGACAATGGTATTATGGTTTCTGGAATCAACCTCCAGAGCTGGAAAATGGCTGTTTTACAATTGTAACTCATATGGACAAGTATTAAACTACTAGTAGCTCACTCAGGTACTGATAACCAGCTTAACCAGTACAGAAAAACGCTAGCAGTTCCCAAATGTGCTCACTTGATGCTTTTAGCTGGTCTCTTCAAACAGCACTCTCTCTATATATATGTATATGCACATATATATAGATACACATATACATACGTATACACATACACATACGTATACACATACACATATGCATATGTGTATATATGCACATGGAAATTTAACAATGTATTTAAATGTATACCTTTAGAGAGGGAGAGAGAGATTTGTTTTATGGTGGAAATCTAGTTGGATGAGACTGTTTCAATTTTATATGTGCAAATTTTTAGTAGCTACACCTGTACCTCTAGCTTGTAATGCTGGGTCACTCTGCAGACTTTGCTGAAGGCAAGAACTTTGAACCAGGTCTAAGCAAGCTCATTGTAACTGTACTTTGACTTGGACTAGATGCAAGAACCAAACCAGATTTTGGGGAACACAATTTGATAAGTTTTTTGCTGATAGCGAGGGAAAAGGAATTTTGAAGTTTCAAAGGTTTTCAAGGAGATTAGGATTTTTCATTAAATCTGATTTATATTTAATTATGTGACTTCAGTACTTCCTGAAAGCTTATAGAAAAGTCACAACTTCATTTTTCAGCACTTGCTCCTACGAATTAAATATATAAGTTGAACATAATAGATAGTCTAATGTATTCAGGATTCAGCGAAGAAGGAAAATGTTTTAAACTCATGTTGCAAAATATTTAATTATTTACTTCTACTGGGATGAAATTCTGCCTTTCTGTTAATCCTTACCAAACTGTGCTTTTAAGAGTAATAAAGGAATCACTGAAGTTTTAAACTTTGTGAGCTATTAAAATTTACAATATGTCATTTGCTGTTTACTTTTATTCTGTTCAACTGTTAGGTATGTTTTAACTTTGTATTATGGCTATCTTATCTGTCTGCCTAGGTGAAGGGGATACAACTCCTACTACAACCAGCTTGGATGGTAAGTAAGTCTGCAGAAGTACTGTGCAATGCATGTATTGTATCCTCTAAGACTAGCCATTTCTTTCCCATTGGGAAATAAAAGAAAGATCAGTTAAAGATTAAAAACAATACAGATTAAGGAAAATGGCTTTTTACAAGAGGAAAATGTAGAATAGTTTTATTATACTCCTTTATGTATTCTCACTATCCTGTCTTGCCAGTGGTGAGAAATGGTAATGATTTACAATGTTTTCTTTATAACTATGTAAATCTCAAAAAAAAACCCACATTTAAATATATGTATTTTATATTGCCAAAGAATATTTACATAGACTGACTCAGCTTCACTGAAGTAGGTTTGATGCTCTAGAAATATATTTCAATAGCGCAGGAAAGTTAATCCGTAATAAATATTGACCTTTTTGTGGTCCTTATGTGCAACTGTACAGGTTTCCTACCGCTGTTTTTAGTAAAATGTGATCTCTGGACCTGCTTTCAGATACTGTCATTCCTTGTGCCTCAACAAAACATTTGAGAGTTGTAAATGGAATTCCAACACAAACTAACGAAGGATGGGTGGTTAGCTTGACATACAGGTAATTATAACTTTGATTAGAAAGACAATACATGTACTAATATATTGGTTCTGGAGCTGTAGAACTGGCCATAATCAGAATGCTTCTGGATTGCAGTTAAATTCTGTAAAAGCAGAATAACAGCATTCCTGGAACATCAGGTGATTTTATAGTATTCACTCTGTCAGTGAAACGTTTACATGTTCATTATCACTAACTTACTTACACACATGAGCTTGTGAAGCATTCATAGCACATATTCTGCTTTTTCAATTAGCTGCTGCAAACCTTTTCATAACATTGGCTTAGCATCCAGCACTAAACTGTTTATTTTAGAAACTGTTACCAAAAAAAAATTGAGTTTCATATAAATATTTTCACTTCAACAACAGTGCATTTAGTTGAGAAGTGTTGGATTCAGGATTTATATCCATGTCAGATTTAGCTTTCTGCTTATACCATTGCATACAATTTAAAGTAGGAGCTATAAGGAAATTCTTTTCATTCTCTAAACCAAGACCCTCATATGTACAGCTGGAAATGTGTATTACATTATGGCAGATCTTAAGTTACTACTGTGTAAGAGCCAGAACATAAATTACCATTTCCTGTGTTCATTACTCTGGTTCATAACTCATCAGCTGGAAGTGTTAATCATTAATATACCTCATGTATCTACCCTGTATCTTCTATAATGAAAAAAAGAAAAAAAAAAAAGTAAAAAAAAAACAAAGTTTTTTTTGTTGGGTTTTTTGTGGTTTTTTTTGGTTTGTTTTTTTTTTTTTTGTCTGGTGATACCAACTAAGATATGGCTCAATTCTATTACCTTATGATTCCTCATCTCTTTTAAAACCATTTTGTAACCAGGTCTTACATGGAAAAATGGAGTAAAGATAAACCTCTTGTTTTCTACACTGCTTCATTGCTAGAGAAATTCTGGGGTCTTTCCCATTCTTGATGATCTTTGCATCTTATGAGATCCAATCAGAGCTAGACCTTTCTGGAAGTGTAGTGGAAGATACAGAAAGGCATTTCTAAAGGACCATCACTCTATTCCTAGACTAAATAACCAATCAGGTGGGCTGAATCATTCCTGGAAAAATTTATCTGTGCACTTGCTTTCAAAGCAGCCTTGATGTTTGAGGAACTTTTAGACAGGTAAGGTGAGTTACATCTGGGTGCCTAGAAATTAAATAACTTACGTTAAGGCAGTTGAACCTGGATTTTGTGCTATGCAACAAAATTCCATGAAGTAGATGTGTGCTTAAATGATTGCAGATTCTTCTCTGAAAGCGGGATTCCTGGCATACTCCAGCAGCAAAATATACTTTTAAGTATTACATGTGGGCATAAAAATGTAGTTTTATTTTTGTATTGTTACCAAGGAAGCAAATAGAATGCTGTCTGAAACAAAAACTTTATGTCTTCAGGACTTTTGCAAAAATCTAACTGCACACATCAAAATGGAATTGCCACGTCTGAATGGTAAAGGCTTAGTGCAACATAGGAACTTGTATTCATATTTGGTAACCAAGGCCCACTTCTAAATATTAAATCAATCAATGACAAAATTTCTTATATATTCAATCCAGATCCTCTTATCAGGTGAATTTAAGTGGTTTTGGATGAATTTCATCTATTTCATTGAATCAGTTCTGGATTTGTCCCATGTTTAAATAATAAGTTTAACCTTCTCATGTAGTAGTCAATCTTTTAAAGCAGATTCTTTTAAGATTAACAATCTTATAAATTCATCTTGATAATTAGTAATGTAAACATAACATGGAAGTATACATATGCTCCCTGATTGTGACTTTTTTTGCAATAAAACTGGGCAGAATGTATATTTTAGAAAGAATCCAGTCTTTTGGATCAGATATTTTGTTCCTCAACCAAAATACAATTAAAAAAAAACCTAATGTAGGCAAGCATCTGTGTTATTCTGCTGTCTTTGAACTCCATACAGAGTCTGGGCTCCTTCCAGAAGTTCTTTGCAAAGCTTTGAGCATTTGTGTGATTTGAATTTATAAATTCTGAGATTTTAAGCTTTTCCTGAATTGCTGACAATTCTGATTCACTTTCCAAAGAGCGGCAGAAAATAAATGTGATTTTGGAGGCAGAAAGAAGGAAACTAATTAATCTGCATTCCACAGTCGTCTTTATTTTTGAAAGAACTGTCATGCTTAATTGCTTTAATTTTACTTGATATATTATGCTGTAGGTTTTCTATAATCATATGTAGGATGTCACACATTGCAGATTGTTTCCAACAGAAATCTCACAGGGCTTGTAATCAAATAGGAGCTCTCCACCTTGAGGTCAATGCTTTGAATAATACCTACATGAATAATGATCAAATGTTGTTTACATCTGGTGGCAGTTTGGGGACTTGCTTGAGTGTTTCAGTCTAGTTCCTATTACAAAGAATTAGCTTGCTTGGTTTTGTTACAAATTCAGTTTTGAAACAGCTAAATGAACAGAGTGACTGAGTTTCTCTTTGCTCTTGTTTTTTATACATTGGAGTAAATCTCTGCAAGTTCGTGTTATTATAAGTGTTGAAACTGTAGGGCAAAGGGATAGAGATGTATTTTTCGCAGACTGACAGTCATCTACCTTTCACCAGCATGGGGAAATACATACATACATACATGGGGAACAAAAGTATTCTTTAAATGTTTGGAATACGTAGAAAATCATTCTATTACCTCTTTTTTTTCATTTTTTTTTTCTTCTTTGTCCCAGGAATAAGCATATCTGCGGAGGTACTTTGATAAAGGAAGAGTGGGTTCTAACAGCAAGGCAGTGTTTCCCTTCTCGGTACAGTAGTCTGTAGTTTTGCAATATTGAAATACGTCTATTTTGGGGATCTTATCAGCACAACACTTCTTCAACTTAAATGCAGCTTGTTTCCCTCCTGTTTGGCTTTAACACTGCTTTTCTGATATAAAAGGCCTGTGGGACCTTGGTATTATCTGTTTTTATTATTGTTAAACTAAGAAGGTTCTGGCTATTCTTCATAGAAGTATAAATATGTTTTCCAACTCTAATGTTTAGACAATTGCCTCTTTATGAAAATAATCTCAAGCTTCTGCTTAGCTGGACAAAATAAAATAGAAAACTTGGGCGAATCTCAAAAAAATCAAAGGTTTATATTGTCCAAGAATCTAAATGTTTGGATACAATTAGGAAACAAAAATTAGATTTTAGTAATAGTTAAAATTATGTAACGGCTTCAGAACAAAAGCTTACATCAGAGCATGTTGATTTTGGACTAGAAGTTGGCAGCATAAACCCATTTCTGGTGAAGAGTATTAGTTAAGATCTAGCATTTTAAACAGGTTTTTTAGTTATTGTATCATATGCTCGTCAAAATCCTAACCAACTTGCCTCATTTAGGTACAAAGATTTGAAAGATTACAAAGCCTGGCTTGGAGTCCATAATATCAAAGGAAAGGGAGAGGAGAAGCATAGACAAGTTCTGAATATCTCCCAGTTGGTATATGGCCCTGCAGGATCAGATTTGGTCTTACTGAAACTTAGCAGGTTAGTAGCCATTATTGTGAATTCCAGAACTTTCAACCAAAGAATGAGATTCTTTCTAAATAAGAGTTGCAAATTCAGTTCTCTGCTATCTTTGATACTGCATTTGATACTGCATGATGATGATGTCTCTACAGGATAAATGTCCAATTGAAACAAATTTTACTTGATATATGCAGAAATGCAGATTCATCTACCTCGATCAGGAAGCAGATGTTACTACTGAAAAATTGTGCCTATATGCTTTTCTAGATAATTTTTCTAACCAAGTTTAGGTTTGTTAGGAGGGTTTTTTGGTTTGGTTTGTTTGTCATTTTGTTGGGTTTTTTTTAAATAACAATCCGCATGCACTAATATATAGTCTTAATTTATAGAATAAGCACCAGATTGTAACTGAAATCCCTGTGTATATATGAACTTTCAAACTTTCTCCTCATTAGCAAAACTGTATATTCAAACAAAATGCCATCATTACTTACTTTTAAGATGAAAACCCAAGTTAAATAGCACAATAGTGCTGACAGCATTTCAAGAAATCTTTTGACAGTTAACAGCTGTAGCATGAAAAGTAGGTAGAAGAATCTATCAAAGATGGAAAAGAATTGGCACAGGTTTTGATTCCTGTTGAAGTTATTTTTCAGATACATTTTAAGAGATTAAGTAAAATCCATTGTATCTATTATTTGTTTTCTCTTTTCAGACCTGCCATATTGACAAATTTTGTAGAAATAATCCGATTACCCATTTCTGGATGTACCATTCCAGAGAAGACCAGTTGCAGTGTTTATGGATGGGGATACACTGGATGTAAGAAACTATTTTTAAAAACTAAATGAATGCGTTGACAGCTTACTTCCTCTTGTCATTATAGGTGAGACTGCTGGTATTGCCTGATGCCACGATTGTGCAACAGTTTTTTGTTATAAAATGCAGTTTCAATTTTTACCTCCTTTTGTAAATCTTTGAGCATTTCACCTGAGATCATTTAATATTAAATGTTTTCTCTAGTCCAACTTTTATTTTTTGTTTGTTTAATAGACAAGAGAAATGATTTAAACAAAGAATGAGCTAGCAAAATATATTGTTCTACAGGTTTACAAAATCTGGCAAAATTATTTTGCAGAGTTCTAAACCTTTTTTTAAATATTCCAATTCATCTACTTGAGCAGTCTTTCTGTATCCCACAGCAGGCCACCCTGTGGAAAAACTAATAGAGTCATGTAATCAAAGACATAATTAACATATACAAAGACATTGAGCTAAGGATGCACAGGCAGCCCTAAGTCTGGCATTCCCTAACTTTTCAGTACTTGACATTGCAACCTTACTCATGTTTATTAAACACAGGTTTTCTGTGAAGTAAATACAAATATGTGTGAGAACAGACATTTAGTTAGCCTGGTAAATACTATATTTGCCTAATTATGTGTTGATGATAAAGTTAATAGCTGCCAGTTGACAATAATTACTACAATAATTGCTGTGCTCAAATGTCATTTTGCCACAGACCCTGAGTAAGCAGCAGCAACATATTCATGTTCTCCTGGAAGCAGAGAAGAAACTAGACCGTAATTCTGAAGCTCTCTTCTTTGTAGCCATTACTCTGCATTTCTTTGTGGGTGGCAAGTAATCTGTACCAGCCCTTTCCCAGATGACTACATTTGGTGTTCCCAGCATGGCCATATTAGCTATCCTCTGCAGGGAATGGCTGTCTGGGGAGCAGGAAAGTCATGGCACAGTGCAGCATTGCAGGAAAGCTTAGCTTACTAGAACTGATAAGGAATTTGAAATGCTGTGGAGTTACATAATGCAGTAAATGCATAACATCTGTCGACCAAGGACTTTGTACTATATTATTTTATGCACTACTTATTATAATCCTCACAGCATCCCAGTCAGGAAAGCAGTAAGTGTTGCATCCATTTTTTTTTTCAAGAAAACAGGATAATAAGTCAGTGAAGGGCAAGCTTGTTGTTTTCTTTTGATGGCTATGCAGAGAATGGGCAAGTCTAGGCCCTTTATTTATCTTTGCAGCTTGTACAGACTTGTCTTTCGACATGTAGAACAAGAGTAAGCTCCACAGGGATCCTGCTTCCTGACCTTCACACTGATGAATGGAGATTGCACAAGGCTGTGGCTCTGCCCTTGCAGGCACAAAGTCATTCAGTGTAGCTGAGCCAGCACAGAATGAGAAAGACTCTGCTCTGCTACAGTGTTTTTCAAGTCACAAGTCCTTCTCTAGGCCATGGCAGGCACTGTTACACGCTAAATTGTGTTTGAAGCAGGGAGCAAAATCCTCGCTCCACTCATGGAAGAGACAATATTCTCAGCTCCGATTTCTGTGATGTGACAGGGCAAGCTGGTGGTGAACTGTAGGGTAAAACCGGATACCTATCTCTTGCTTCTAATACAAAAAACTTCTCCAGATATCTTGAGAGAACTGAACAGACATGCCCACCAAACAAATTTCTTGCAAATCTCATTTTTAGCAAATATAAGAAATCCAAAAGACAAATGCACGGTAAGAATGCGGATGGACAAAAAATGTGATTACTGGTGGGAAAGTACAATAACTGAAGTTACATGAGTAAGTCTATTCAGACTTGTATCTTCAATTTTTTTTCCTTAAAGTAGAATAAATTTTCATTCTCTTTTCAATCCTAGTAATTAACTACGATGGCCTTCTTCGGGTAGCAAATCTCTTTATTTTGGGAAATGAGAAATGCAATCAGTATCTCAAAGGGAAGATCACTGTGAATGAGTCAGAAATCTGTGCTGTGGCTGAAACCATTGGTGCTGGGCCTTGTGAGGTAAATATCGCATTTCCTAATACATTCTGAGGAGCCATCAGCCCAGTATAATTTACTGGAAATAATTTAGAGTGTTTTTTACAATTATTCTCTCTGCATTAAACTTTTACACCAAAAAACCCCCTCTTTTAATATTTTGCACAGGAAAATTATTTGTTTCTAGTGACCCATTTTCTTCAAGAGTGCAGGAAAGGATTTCTTCACTTCAGTTTTACCGTACCACCACACTAGTAAAGGATTTGCATGAATCTTAAATATAATCACATGGCTAAACACTTTGCTAGACTGAGACAAATTTCTGTTTGTATAATAAGGGCTACAGTGGGCTAAGTGCTAGCAACAGCAGCATATTTTGATTCAGCAGAAAGCAAAGTCTGGAGCAAATTTGTTTGGTTAGATGAGGACTTGCATGCAAAATACAGAAAAGTCATTGCTCAACAGAGTTGATAAAGTTATGAAGGAAGAAAAAAGATCAAAAAATGTACTGAGTTTCAGTATTAGTCAGAAGGGTGAAGCATTTGGCCTTCCTAATCAAACCTAAGCAGCATATCAGTGAGGACAGCAGTAACCTACCTCTGTAAAAAGTATATAGTTCAGTATTGTTTTGCTTGGGATTAGATTTGATGATGGAGAAAAGACATCTGAGGAGAAATGCTGTAAATCATTTATTACAGAAAGATATAATTTTTCATGTGGAAAATCATCCTGATGATATATAGAAGGAGGACAGTCATGAACATTATTATGCATTTAATATCTGGGACAGATGATTTGCTAATACTGATCTTAACCAACTAGTGAAATTTTCTCTACCTAAGGGTTCTACCAAACCATGGTGAACTGAGGTCTTCAACTGACTGAAGCCTCTTCCTTTTATTAATTTTCCACATGATCATTATGTTATTGCAAAGTATTTTCTTCAAAATCAAATATTTAATCATAAGTGAGCTCTTAGGCATGTCAAGGTTTATAAGTGAAACATCTGCATGGAAGTCTGCAGGGGATCCTGCACTTTGTTTTCCCCTGCTGGAAGAAATGGACTGAATTAATATTAGCAATCAGTCTTAATGACTGCATGGTTTCCTGCTCCCTGAGTTCCCCTTTGAAGCTACTTTCCTCAGCAGAGAACAGGCAGAGAAACAAAATCAGATTGGCAGGTGAAACTCCACTCCTGAAAGTGTTTTATGAGCTGCTCTGATGGTACTGACATAGTTCATTGCTCATGTGGGAACTACTCTGCAGTCAGTCAGGAAAAAAGTCTTAACCAAATAAAGGTCAAGCATTGTTGTTTCTCTGGTGATCCGGAGAGGATACAATGCTAATTGTCAGCTTTTATTTTTTGAAACAATATCTCACTATCTGATATGAACATTTACTGCCTAGTTTTGCAGATAGTTTGCTAGGTTCAGTGTATGTTTTGCCTGGGCAAAAGCTGCAGTGTCTGTGTTGAACATAGTGTCTGTGTTGTCCCAGATCTATGTGAATGTATCTAAATTACTGTTTCAATCTAGTTTAAATGATGTATTTTAGTGCTAAATAAGACCCAGATCTGAGTCGGCCATACTCCAAATTTTCTCTGAATGCATGTACTAGTGCATAGATACCTCCTTCACTCAGAATAATGAACAAGAGCATTTTAACAAGTTATATCTCAAAATTATGTCTGCAAAATATTACTTTTTATTATATTTGGAATTCTCCCCCTTTCTTATTAGTATACATAGATTTTATTCTAGGGCCTTGGAAGATGATGGCCTGACAGAAGAATATTAACCTGGCTTTGTCAGTAGTCTTTGATGCAAAGCCTTTTACCATAACACAGATGTTTATCAGTCAGCTCACTTTCTGCTTATCTGGTTTATATGCACATAAGCAAATATTGTGCTTGCACGTAGCTGAAAAAGGACAGTAAGGTCTAGTGGTCTGAAGTCACTGGAAAGATCCATCACAGGGTTTAATTTGCACGGGATGCAATCAAAGATTAAAGGCCGACCTTGGCATTGGTTTTCCTAAATTCTGGCTGTGGAAAAGATATTGGAATTTGGTTTTTGTCCTATGGCAAGAATAATTCTATTGCCTGTTCATTGAGCTAGGTCACTCCCAAAAGACACCAATCAGTAGTAGACAGGTGGGCGCTGTGTCTTGAAGCATTTTGAGAAGTGACATTCTTTATGTTTATTTTTTTCCTAGAGAGATTATGGTGGTCCTTTAGTTTGTGAACAAAACAGACTGAAGATAGTAGTTGGTGTCATTGTTCCTGGCCGTGGATGTGCCATTCGAAATCGTCCTGGGATTTTTGTTCGGGTCTCATATTATTCCCGGTGGATACACAAGATTATGATGACCTACAGAAAACCCTGAAAACTCAACAATTTCCATTCAAAGAAAGATTTTGGACATCACGGAATTAATGTGTAATGTAAAGATCAACAATTTTTTAACTACTTGATAGTCAAGTTCATTGAGCTTCTTTTAATATTTATGGGTGTTTTGGGTGTTTTTGTCTATAAATCAGTGTTGTTTTATAGATGTTGGAGTGACTTACAATATATGCAAGTATGGTGACATATCTCCTGAAGATACTTGAATGGGTAAACAATTTTGCAAAGACATTACTGGATGATAAATGGTTTTGTAGAAATAGATCATATGACCTCTTTTATGCTGCTCTTCAGATTATATTAGAAGGAGAATCAAATCATAGTTTTATTCATCACATCTTATTCTTTCTATGAGCCATATATTTCTCTTCATATATTACAAAAGACCTATTGAGAGATATATGCATCTGTCAAGGACAGCGTATATGATCATGTTTCTCTTTCCCCTTAAAAGAGGTCAATATTTCATTAAAAATTAATCTCTTTAGAAATTAATCTTTTCATTATTGATGGGCTTTGACAAGCCTGCCTCAAGCAGAGTTCTCATAGAAGTCAATATAACTTCCTTTTACATAGTGGTTATAGAGTCTAGTTCTGCACTTAGTTGCTCCAGTGTGTATGTGGTCCCATAATAGATATCTCAAAATCTGTTTTGGATGAGGGGTAAGACATAAAAGTGGATTGGTTAGTAAACTATCAATCATTTGTTTAAAGTTAGTCTCAGATATAACTATGTATTTGCAATGCCAAAAAGAGTATTTCATACAGATTGAAAAATTAATCCTGATTAGCTATTGGCAAACTTTGGCTTTTGAAAGAAACTTCAATCAAATATACCCAAATCTTTCTCAATAGACAAGTGTTAAAAACTCAGTTGTTTCTAATTATTTCATGTAAGTAACTCTATTTACAGCAGGAAAAAGAATAGTTAGAATAGTTGGATCTGGCACCTGGCTGAGAGACTTAATACTGGGAAAAGTAAGTTATACATTAATAGGCTTTCAGAGACTTAAGATCTTTAATGAAACCTTACCTAGATTTGGACAAATTTGTATCCTCTGTATAATGAATTTCAGGGTAATAAAATTATTGCAGGTATTGATATGATCTTGTATGTAATATGGAAAACATCACCAATTGTTTAGTAGCTTGTGTTTTCTGCCTGTATGTAAAGCCATCACTTTATATTGATGGAGAAAAGGAACTAATAATCAGCGTCCATGAAAAGCGCGTGTTCTCCTTTAGGCATTTACTGGTATGGCTGGAAGTATTATACAAATATGTTGTTATAGGTGGCACCAATTACCCTGTAATTTCTGGAAAATTGATACAACATATATCAAATTGTTAGTTTTACTACTGTACATGTAATTGCATAAATAACTGCACTGTTACTTCACTTGTGACTGCGTAACTGTAAATGTTTCCATTAGCAAATTGTATGATATGTATATCATATCTAACTGCATAGCCGCTAAGCTGACATCATGATGTAGGACATTTATAAAAGGTCATTTCGTTCAGAAGACACAGGGTTGAATTTTGCCCTGACAGAAAGTAACCAGTTCAGGGGAGCTGTCTTGGGAGGTAGTCTTCATGCTGACTCATCAAAATATTTTCTTCAGCAGTGCACTTTCATTTCAATGGGACTCAAATATCCTTACATCTCCTGGTGAACTGAGATGCTTTTCAGCCCATGCTTAAGTGGTTTGGCATGCTAAGATTTGTGTCAAGCATCCAGAAGATTCTACTGGCACATAGGAAGAAGTCTTTCAGCAAGCAGAGCTTCTGAAATTCCTCCTGATGTAAATAGTCTCTTTGGATAAGATGCGACTTCTCTGTACAGCGTATCCAGAGGTGGTGGATGCTACTCAGATAGTCTGTACTGATACATTCCAGCTGCCTCTGAAGACTTTATGCTCCTTTTGGGCTCTCTTGCTTGCCAGGCCTAAAGAGGACAGGATTTAGACTGTTGTATTTACAGTTAATTATTGCCATGTATGTGAAGAGCATATTCTTAGTAAGTATATACTGACCATATCTTACTGAAGGATTAACTTTTTAAGAGAAACTTTTAAAAAACTCCAAGAGAGTTTTGTCTCCAGTCACAAGCAGAATGTGGATAAAATATATAACTCCATGTTCACTCTTTGTATTCTAAGAATTGTTATGTGCCCACTGTATTATATTTGCAGGCATTTTGTTATGTCTATCTAAAAAAAATCGAATCTTAAAATATTTTCGTTATAAGCTTCTGCTGTGCAGAAGACTGTGATTTTTATATATATATACATATATATATATGATAAAAATACTGTTTTTTGTTAGACAATGTGTAAGGATTTTTACCTGTTTGCTCTGGGCAGCACCTCTGTAAAATAAATTGTGCAGAGCTGTTGCTCCAGAACTTAACATGTTTGTATGCGCTTGCTTATCGGGTTCTCTTGCTATCCCTATGTCAGTATGGAGGGCACATGAGACTCTGAAGAGCAAGGGAATAGAAGAATAATGATATGTGGTAATGAATTTGTACTTCATTTATTCCTGTGAATATTTCTTGTTGGTACCAATGGTACCGTACCAGGCAACTGTTATAACTACAGGATTCTCTTAAGAAAGGACACTCTATAGATATTTTTTCACTGTTCTAATATTTTTCTTGCTGTAACAAAGGAACCTGGTCTAGTGCCCATCTAAATTGCTGGAAACCCTCTTAACTAACTTCAGCAGGAGTTGGACTTTACTTCGTAGATGTGGCTTTATTCATATTAGAATTAAAGGGCACAGAACTTAAATTCTTATCTGAGAACATTCTTAAATACCATTGAATTTCATCTTCATTCTCTTTACTGTAACTAATCCTTGGTCTTTGAAAAGTATAAAAACTGGATATAAAATATTTGAATTAAAGACACAGAGGTGGGTTTGTGCTACTGAAGTTAGTTCAACTTAATTACTGATTTTCTTTGGGCATTGGAACGGGCTGATGCTTTTTCCTTTCATTAATGAAAACAATTTTCCCTTAGAAAAGCTTTTTTCCCATCTCTTGTTCTCTCATAAACCTCATGACCCTCAGAGAAACTGTAGCTCTCATTGGGAATGTACTGATCTAGATTTTTGCTGCTACTGCTGAAATCTTCTTTAGTTTAAAATTAAAGTTCTCTGAGGCATTCTGCAAACCCTTGCTGCAGGTAATGCCAATGTACTTGACAGAGCTACTCACTTGAGTTAGAGCTTTTCAGACGAGGGTCCATATATATCTCTGAGGGTCAAATCTACTCAGGCAAACTGTCCCTTGAAATCAGTGAATGTGATTGATTGTCAAAAGAGGGGGGGCTCAAAGTTGCTCAGTGCTTTTTGCTATGGCCTTGCACTGAACTTTATGCATCCTTGTACACTGAAAAGCGCACAGATTCTCAACTCCACCGCAACTGCAGCAGGATGCGAGGCTTTATTGCTATCCTTCTGGAAGATTGGTTGTAAACTAGTTGACCCCCATGAAACCTGTATGAAACCTATTGAATTGGTTGTTTAGCCTTGTTTCCTTATCAATTATTTTCTTCCTCCCTCACGTGCACTGGTATATTATTGTTTTATGAATGTTGGGGCTGCTGGCAGGAACTAACATGGCTTTTCACCCTAAAATTTTACAGTGTTCCTTTTTAAACCCTTGGGCAATTTTATATGGTGTTTCCTTGCATGGGATCTAACTTCAGGGAGCTGCCTGTGGAATTCAGTGTATGACAAGGAGTATTTTTTTATATTTAAGTGGGAAAAAGTAATGCTCCCATTAAACACATTCAGCTGAATGCCTAATGAAAAGGGAACACTGTGGTTATAACTTGTAATAAATATCTTCTGTAATTAACTGCCTCTTCATTAGTTAATAAAGTTGGTATTTTTGTAACCTTGTTTACTCTTATTATTCTTAATAAAATATTTTATAAAAACAACAACTTAATTAGCATTACATTTCTTATTTAAAGAAAAAGGTTTGGAATCCTATGGCTAGCCTCCCAGCTTTAACTTCAGTGAGGGATTTTAGTGTGCAGACTAAGGAGGAATGGTACTTTAAAGACTTTCATGTGTGTAATAGCAGAATTGCAGATAAAATTAAATATATAATCAAATCCATGCTGTGATCCTGCTGAGTCTCCCCAAGAACTTCCTGATGAAAATCTGCACTGAGAATGGCCTAAGTGTATCATGGAGAGTGTATATTTGCAGTTGAAAGGATGTGCTTAACCTAAACATGAATATTTACCAAGAGGTTTGTAGTTCTTCACAATTCCTGTATGAGAGGCTTGGAATTTTAAGTATTTCTTTAAATAAACTTTACACCTCAAGGACGGGCTTACTGTATCACTTTGTACTACTGATAGTACAAAAGATGATACAAAGGAGACCTATAACTTGAACAAACTTAGGTGCTGCTGTTGCATTTAATATCAAAAGCAGTCATCAGCAATAGCTTGCAAAGAAAGAAACAAGCAACACCCTTACTAGCCCCATCAGATTAGTGCCTCTGTTCAGCCGAGTACTGTTAAGCTCCTATAGCATCATAGCACTCATCCAGCAAGTTCAAGTAAGGGACAGTAAGTTCATTATTTCTTTTTCATTATCTAGCTGAAATTTCAAAGTTCTAAGCATTTCTGGTTACACTGCAATTCTGATGATTTAAACATGTACTTGCTAACTCCAGCTATATCAACAGTGAATCATTCTTCAAATAAACCCATATGCAGAGTGTTTGAAGTCTGATTCTGAGTTTTCCATGGTAAACACCACTTTCTCTTTTTTGTAGTCCAAAAAAGGGATTTTCTAATTGATTAATAAAATCAGTGGATTTTATCAGGAACTCCTAAAATCAATGGGAAGCTTGCCAATAACTCCAACCATGCAGGGATTCTTCCCAAGTTATAAAAATCTAGAAATAGTACATATGCCAAAACTACATTTTGCTGTAGTTTTATATTCAAAGAGTTAAGGATGTTCAGATGACCTGTCTACCTCCTGGGAGCTATGAGAATTAACTGCTTGTACAGCTATTTACATAAAAAAGATCCATAAAGGAATATTGCTTTCATTTTATGTCCTGTCACGGCTTTATCTTTCATAGTTGCAAGAACACTATAATCTGCAGATGATAAATTATGAAGACCCACATCAATGCTCAATATTTGTTTTCTGCTCTTTGTTATTTAACAAACCTCGTGTGAACAGAGCAGGCCATTTAGTAGAGTTCAGTTATGTATCTACCATGCCTTCAAAAGCATCGATTTCTGGACAGCTATGTTCCAATAAAAGCCACGTGCAGTAAATAAGAAGGAAAACAGCTGGGAGGAAAAAGGCAAGCCACAAAAAGATTACTACCAAAATAAGCCCTAAAATGAAGAGATAACTTTCATTTTCATGTTGACTCAGTTTTTATAGCATAGGATCTGTGGTGTGAAAAAGTCCAATAGAATAGCTTAATGGCTTTAGCTTTCCTAAAGCTGTTTCACTCTGGTTCAGAACCCTTGGAAAGGTGCAATGAATTCTCCATATGGTCACAGAAGATATAGTGCCAGTTGTGCTTCTGTATCTGAGGACCTGATCCTGCTAGCATTGAAATTACCATCAAAACTGCATCTAAGGCTAATGGTAGCTCCTAAATCATCCTTCTGGACCCATTGGACTTTTTCATGGAGCTATTTCAGATCCTGGCTTAGTAAAGCATTCAGAGCATGGTCCAGACTGGTACTAAGGGGCAGAGGAGAAAAGTGTGTATTTTACTTCAAACCTGGGTATCAAAGTTCCACTGCAGACTATCGACTTTAGTCAGTCAGTCTAACTGAATATAAGGATTGGTTGATTTGCTTACTATTCAAATATTTTTCATTAAAGTAGTAATAATAATTAAAAGCACAGGATGGATGCAGTTACTTTTAATGCAGTTTTTATACACATAATAATAAATTCCTTGGGAATTCCTTAGGGAAAAGCTCTCCACTAGAGCAAAAAACCTGCAAACTTCAGAGCCCAAAAGATGTTGATGTTTGCCTGAGATACCTTAAGCTGTGTCTGTTTAAGCTAGTGTTGTCCTCAATTAGGTTATTTGATATTCTACTGGGAGAAAAGATTATACACAGGAGAGTGCAATTCATAGTAATTTATTAAAAATAAGGCAGGAAATATAACATTAAAGGCACACATTGATTAGACAAGGCTAGTATAAAACACAAACAAAGCTATAGTCCTCTCTACTTGAGAGAAGCTTTATCTTGAATAATATGTAAGTTTATAGTATTTAATTCAGTTCTGATTATGCTAACTGAAAATTTTACAGATGGTTTTCTTTCCTTGTGAATTAGTGTCAGCATTATACACAGACTGAGCATATATGCATTTACATCAACATTGCTATTACAAACCATGTCAACAATAGTCTCAGGTCTTGGGCTGAGACTATATGCCATCTGCTGTTCAGCCTTGTGTTTAACAGTACTGTAACTTCATGTAGCAGTTGCAAAACTGCCACCACATAGTTTATTTTCTCCTTATTTTTACTTTTTTTCTATTTTTTTTAATTAAATGAAAGCTCACAAAGTTTGCTGTTCACAGCAGTGTAAGGTGTAGAAGTTATGCATTAAACACTCATTTAAAATCCTCTGTTTTTCATTGCTGTGCATCCAGTTATTGCCTGATCCTATAATTCTTTGAAGTCTACGTTTCTGCTGGCAAAGTACCACATAGCCTTATTTTTCCCTGTTGAATGTATTCAGAATATATCTCTAAGAATACCTGTAGGAGGTGAAAACTCATTGCATTCCTGAAATATTCAATACCAGCCTTAACTACCCACCCTGATGTTCTTAGCTTGCCATCAAGTACATTAACACAGGGAAAGAAATATGCTAGTGGGATAGATGAGTTCTACACATCCCACATCAGCTAGGCTTCACTGTCTCTGGGGAGGCGCTCCACAGTCTGCTATACCAAGCCATCTGTACATAGCCAGAGGCTTGATGTGACTGAGCACTAAAGAACACATGTTACGCAGGCACAAAAACAAGTACACACCACACCCACCCAAATGCACACAGATGCCTTTGCAATGGTGTCTAGCTAATTCTAATCTTCTTGATCTACACAGGTAATTCAGGGAAAGGTTTATTGTAATCTGGGATTTTCCCTGTCCTGTAGAGCTGTGGTAACTGAAGTGCCTTACTACAGGAACAGGACAACCTGAGAAGAAAGGTCTTCATACCAAGAGCACTCATCTCACTTTGCCTAATAACCAAGAATAACAAAGGGGAGCTTAGTGGTGACAGCCATGAGTATGAATTTTTCAGACCCTGAATTTGCACATTTGTGATGGCAAACTTCTGTAGTGTAAGCCTGAATTGTGAGAAAAAGCCTTCGTGTCCAGCATCTTTGCCCACACTCCGGACTAGCTAGATCCAAACCAATCAAATCAGTTCTGCAGTGTGTGTGTCTGTGTTCATACACATGTACCTCTTCTACCTGAAGCGCTGTAGAAGCTCTGGCATTGATATTTATTGCCCTGGAAGCAGATAAGTAGACCTGACTAGTGTTCAGTCAGCTGCCTACTGGTTTGGAAACATCAGTGTTGCTATAATCTGCATGTGAAGGCCCTGAAAGTTAGGAATTAAAAAGCTTGGCCTTGGCAATTAAGATGCTCAAACTCTCAGTAATAACCATTTGCATCTACACTAATTGGATTGGTGCATGGGCCTTTGGAAGCCCTTCTGGATGCTTTTTTTCCTTTTATTCCACTTTAATTTTGTTAGGTATCACCAGATGTTGATGTTAATGTTAAAGTTGTCTTAAACCTAAATATTTTTCCTGTATAAACCTGCTTCCCTACTGGGGCTGTTTCTGGGCTGTTATCTTATTTAATTTGGTTAGGAGTCTCTTCTAAAGTTCTGGATGGGTTTTCCAGGCTGATTTTGTCTTAGCAAAGAGGCCAGGCAGTATTTATAAGTATGGTGTTCCTTAATCCCCTTTGATGCCGCTTAGTGTTAGCAGCAGTTTAGTTTATATACCTCCTAAAACTAATCCCTGAGCATTAATACCTTTAACTTTCTACTGAAGAATTTAATTTAGCCTTACCTTCCTGCTTGGTTTATACACATGACTGGGGGGGAGGGGATGGCAAAAAAAAGCTTTTCAGTTTTCTGTAGCTGGCCTTTGAGTTAATGCTACTAAATTTTCTTATCGGTACTTTTTCCCATCATGACACGCAGATCTTACCAACTCAGTATGCAGGAACATGTCAGTTTTATTGGTATGTTTGACAGAGACCAGGCTGGTTTCCAACTGAAATCCGTTTGTTTTTCCTCCAGCATGCTCGCTTACCTCCCCAGGCTCCCACTCTGTGTGGCTTCCTCCGAAGAGGTATTTCCTTGCCCTATTGTGCATTCCCTTTCAAAATTGGCAGCAAAGTTTTCTGTCTTTCCCACAGCAAACTGGGGAGGGTGGACTTTTCTTCCCATTTCCTTGAAAAATTCTTCAAGAGTAAAATATTCTTTATGTTTTAAAGTGTTAGCTAAATTTCTAACCGAATGCAGGAAGGAATCTGAATCTGATGTAAGCTTGGACAGCCAAAACTCACAGGCAGACACCTCACTTGGGCATGAAAAAAAACTTTTGGATATGCTTCCTATTTAAAAATTTAAATACAGTCTTGGCATTCCCGTATCCCTCTGAATGATTATTTCAGATGCTTAAGAAGAGCTTGTGAATTCCTTTCTTGGATGGGAAGTAGTAAAGCACTGGTGTTTCCACAGGATGCAGCATAGTGTGATCCAAGGGACTCTTTGCTGACAGCAAGGACTCTAGCTCTTTTTCTTCCCTACTGGGTTTTGGTGCTTATTGTTTGCCTTGTTTGTTTGTTTGGTACTTTATTATTCTATTTTAATGCTGACAGGAAGAAAATAAACAGGGAAGAGTAGGACTGGTGCAAGTGATGTGTTTGAACTGTCTGCTGAGTAAGATTTATGGTCTGCTAGGGACAGCTTTTTGGAGTGTTCTTCCCTTCAGTCCTCTCTTGGCAATTTTCTTGACCTCCTTAGCTGTCTGAAGACACTTACGCTTTCTCTATTTGGAAAGTGCTTTCCTCATTATCCTCTCTGTAAGGGTTGAAAAGATGAAGTCACTTTGCCTTTCTTAGCTCTGCTCCACACTGCTGCCTACATCCTTCAGTGCAGATTCAGGAACAGTACTGAACACTTCACTGTAGGACATTTTCCTTCTGTAAAATACAGAGCAAAAGGCTACTTGGGCATACATGTGTTGAAGAACAAAATACAGCAAATGCATTGAGTAGAGTGGCATTTCTGTATTTGCCTTATTCTCTCCAGAGACCATGGCTATAAAGACAGAGTAGAAAAAGAAATCTCAATCTGGAAAAAAACTGTTAGAAAAGACTGTTGCTCTTACAGTAGGCTTTTGATTGCTCTTCAAGAGTGGCTACTCCTCACACATAAGTAGAGAATGAATGCCTGCTTGAAATAGAGAAGTTCTCTAGAGACAAATGAAAAGGCCAGTGGCTACTCTCAGGGAATTCAAAGTGTGAGAAAGCAGGGCAATCATTTAGGTCCCAGCCCACAGGAGTGGCTACTGAGGAGTCTAGGAACCACGCAGTTTCTGACCGTATCTCATGAGCTCTGCTGTTGTCAGGTCTCTTTCTCTGGAAGATTGACCTCTGAGAAGAAATTCAACATTGAGGGAGAAATTTCAGCAAGCTCTGTTGAAAACACTCAGCGGTGTGCCACTGACTTCCCTGAGATCAGCCTTCTGCACATGGAGCTGGTTTGGTTTGGTTTGGTTTGGTTTGGTTTGGTTTGGTTTGATTTGTTGTTTTCTCTCTGCTATGGGCAGATTGAAAAAGTGGCCTGAACCAGTTCATGTCTCTATCTGAATTTAGTTTTCTGACTCCAGCTTAGAAGATGAAGATCAAGGGAAGAGAAGTTTCTCTAACAAATGTTTTCTTTCAGGCCACATCCTGCCTATCGTTTTTCCAATTTCACACATTCATTAATAGGGGAAATGTACTGCATACAGAAAACAAACAGAGCTCTCCAAGTGAGAACATATAGCGATTTCATTCAGAAACACTCCTTTTAGGGCAGAGAGTCTATAAAAACCACACCAAGAGAACACTGTACTCTGCGGTCATTTGTTAGTAAAGCTGACAGGAAATCAAAACTGAAAGAATTCTTCTGTAACTGCCAACTTGCTGTAATGGAAGCCAGGGGAAATATATTTATGTTTACTTGACTAAGAAGAAAGAAACCAAAACACATTTTCCTTCAATAGCAGAGGGAGATTAGACTGTTACTAGTCACTTGTGTGCTAGACTTCCCTCCAGGCCTTTCCTAATGTTTTGTTTTGCATTCAAAACAAATAAAATATCAGTTCTTAGGAAAAGAAAATGTTTCATAGACTATTGAAACTAAAAAGATCTTTAGCTCCTTAGTTCATTTTCGGAGTCTTAAGGATATTGGCTAGTACTTTGCATTATTGAGAGCTATCTTTAGATAGGTGATTTTTTGCACAATAGAGATTGCAAGCCTGTAATGTGACACAAAACTGCAGCTGCAAAGATGGGCAGCCCATTTAGAGGTATGAGTCATTAGGCTTGGTTTTGCCTCCAAAACTAAGTTTTATTCCATTGAAATAAATAACATAAACTAGAATGAATTGGATTATTGGAGATTCTGTCACCTTTCTTAGGACTTATTGTAACAGATGCTAGGTCAATTGCATTATATAGAATGGAGGCTACGACTGATGTGATACTAAATGTGATCTCCATAGTTAGGATGTCTGTAAGAAACAGTTAAATGATGATGTAAAGAATAAAAATAATACTAAGTATTTCAAGGTCAGTCTCAGCATGAGAAAAAGAAGTCAGTTTATGTGCAAGATCGCTGAACCAGCTAACTAACACATTAGGTTTTGTACAATTTAAAAATTCCACAGCAGGAACCATCGTATTTGTAGCAAGAGATGAATCTGCACATGCTATCACCATGCTGTGCTTCTTTATGCTTTTCAAATACTGCCATAATTTTCATAGTGCTGAGAAAGAATCTCATGCACAGACTTTGTGACATTACTCCTAAGTACTGAATTTACCTATAGAAATTCAGCTAGAATAGGTAGACTGTCACTTCTGACTTATTTAGCACAATAATACAAACATGGATACATTATGCTGTATCTAATTTGGGACCAAAATTAAACATAAGTTTAACGTCAAGTGTAAACTCAAGTCCCATTGACAAATAATCCAATGAATTTATGAAGCACTGCTCCCTAAGCTAGGAACAAAGTAAACATAAAAAAGACTTCCAAATCTGACATTAAGAATGTTAATGGCTTCCTTTAATTCCTCTTTTTGAAAAATAAACAGTTGAAAATGATGTTCAAAGTCTCAACAACAGCAGCTGTATGAGAGAGGACGCATACAAATTTACTTCTGCTTTAATTGCTGCTTGCGTAAAAATAGATGTAGCGACAAGGTTTCATTTTCAGAGTCTTATTAGATGTCTTATTACATCTCTTTGTGTAGTTGAAAGATAATGCACAGAACATTTCAATATGGTTGCATTTTAATGGCATTCAGTCCAATTACTTCATAGTCTGTGGGGAACACCTATAACTGGTCTATGCTCTGGAGTTGAATTCAGAATGTATATCTCTGCATCATCTATATTACTTGTCTAGACACATCTCCCAGGATTCAGAATTACAAATGACAGATTGTATACCAGGCCTGACATTTATATGATAGAATATAGAGATATGTTTAAAACATGATGATAACTGTGTCTGATACGTGCTTCATCTAAGATCAGAATGAAGCCCAAAACATTCACATGTGGCAGGGTCAAAACCCCTTTATAATTACATTATAGAATTAAAGTATATATCCAAAAGACCCACATCTTGGCTTTCCAACCTTTTTTTTTTCTGTAAGTTAAATCCTGGTCCATCCTTAGAAGAATTTCAGAAGATTAAAAAAGACTTGAAAAGTACACTTGAAAAATTTTCTACAAATACCTATGTCACATGAATTATCTGATCAAGCCAATTGAATTATACTCAAGAAATTATGCTAAGTCGTTTCATGAAGCTTGATTCCACAGCTCTACAAACAAGGCAATTGCTTTGAGAGCATGGAAGATGTGTGATTAAAACCAAATGTTGATGACAAGTGAGGATTCACGTGGAAGTACTTGAGGACACGCTCCTCCCTAGAGGAACAATAAGTTCTTAAATAGCCCTTTGCAATCAACGCATGCATCAGTTCTTTATTATCATAAATTTTTTTCTTTTTAATGTCAAGACAGATTGCGAAACTAGAAACTATTGGAGTTGTACTCATGTCTTGTCTCTGCCTCTGGTTTGGCAAGAGTCATTTTGGCTTTTGAGACCCTGAGTACACTCAGGGGCCCTAATGTCCCTGTTCATCTCCAGGGCTCCCCCAGCCCTGCTCACAGCCCAGGACTCCATTCCGGC
>JANHGB010033079.1:0-17793 GCA_026283785.1 Coracopsis vasa
GTGATTTATGAAATTGCTCATATATGGGAATTCAGGCTAATGAGGTGTTGTTTGTCCACATTGTGGGGAAAATTCTGCCTTAAAAGGCTTCTGACAGGTGCAGTGCATCTGCATATCTGCTATTTTTATCTTTACAGTTTTCATATGGTATATCAAAATCAATACACAATGTTAAAACATTTCCTTTCTTGTGTTCCTCTTTTAAGTAAAACGACCACTAATTTAAAGGCAAATATCAAACAGTATTTAATATTTTACATTAAAGATAATGAAACAGTATCTGGAATATAGCAGAAGTATTTTTTATATTCCATAATCCAAATGACCTTTGCTTGCAGCATACTAAAAAGTATCTGTGCATTTGCACAAGGTTGTGTAATATTTTTAGCCCTGCAGTTTTGTTTTCTTTTGTGGCTAGCTAAAGAGGAGGGAGGCAGGGAAGCTTGAGGAGAACAGTCAGGTCTAATTTTTATCCCAGAAATTAGTAACTTGGCATTAAAGCTCAAAAAAAATTGCTTGGCTTTCCTCCCCTGTGTTATGCAGAAAGGACAGTGGATGTGGCTTAACACAAGGACATCTCTGGACTAGTGCATTGCTGGGAACAGTTCATTCTAAACAATCATCATGTCTATTCTGATGCTTTATTTATATTGTTTTATTATGCAGTTTATAATATCTTTTATTTCTCATCTCTTTTGGTTAAAAATTTAAAATGCGTTAGAAGATCAGAAATCTGATTTACAGAAACAACCTATAGTCATGTTCTGTATGTATATCCTTTGGAATAAATGGGTTATTTTCACTTTAATACTAGTGTAGTTTAATATTTATTTTGAAATATAAGCAATTCTCACTTATATGTCTTAAAAATGAAAATGTTTTTGACAGTTGGAACCTGGTTTTCATCAGTTTGGGATGTTCTTCTGAAAGCTGCCAGTGGAACATCATGGGTGAGAAATAAGGCTAATAGGAAAACTTGTGAACTATGATCACAGAAGATTATAGATAAGGCTGCTAGATAAATAGGATCAAATTACTCTTATTTAGCTCTTTATACCCTCAGGCAGCATGGTTTTAAATACAAAGATATCTAGAGCTTTTTCCTTCCCCTAGCAAAATGTTTTTCATCCATTCCAAACTGTAATACTCTAAGTGAGATAAAAAGAAGGGATCTAGCAAATGAGTACAGGATTGGTAGAAAAGTGGAAAATACTGACAAATTATCCTTTTAGGGTCTAGCAAGGTTTAATCTAAATATAATTTCTTCTTGTCAGTATAAGATCTTGTAAGAATTTATTGTCATCCTACCATGGATGACAAAAGATTGCTCATTCTTCCTCTTCAGCCTTTATTTTTTTTTTCTCTTTTTACCCATTTAATTCGTTGCGTATTAAATTACATGAGAAAGTCTAATCTTCCATTTTCAAATTTGTTAGTATTTCATTTCCTCTTGGGTTTAGGAGTGAGATGGTGATCAGCATAAATCTGTATTATTCAGTTACAAATATTAGCATATCCTCATCTTACAAATAGGAAGTATTGATGGTAGCAAATAGCTTGGGTCAGACCATCCAGAAGAAACACATAACATGGAAAAAGTGGCTGTTTCCTATGGTTGCAAGCTGCATAGTCTTCTAAAAATGAAAGGTAAATGAAACAGCTGTTTCTTATTTCTGCAATAGAAAGTAGGATAAAAATAGGAAGTTGTGTATGAAATTACAGTTAGTTGGTACAGAATGCTGCAGATTTAAATACTGCTTGTTTCAACTTGCTTTCCTATACAGGTCTTTTAGATATTAATTTTGTTTTCTTCAGTCATACCTAGTTCTACACTCTGATTTTATATTTTGTTACATGAACATAAGAGGAATTGTATATAATTAGCCCTTCTAGAATATAGGTCTTGGAGCACTGAATAATTCCTGCAGGCTTCTTCCTCTCCCTAACATGTTTTTGAGTAAAATTTTAATTAGTCACATATTCTGATGGCTAATTATATTTCCAGTGTTCTTTCTTTATCTTAACTTTCTAGTCCAGATGATTTGCAATGTAGATTTATACAGTGCTTCAGAGCGCTGACTTTCAATTGAGCAGCACATGTCAGCAGCTGATCCTAAGTTGCTCACCGTGAGATGTATTGGCAGTACAGAGGAGCAGCCCTTCGGGCATCAGACACCAAATGTTGTAAAGTAACTATGTTCCTTTGCTTTGGGTGTTATCCAGAAAAGGAGCTGGGGAAAGTCACTGATCTGGAGGTTCCTTTCCTCCGTGAAACCACACTTGCTGAAAGATTTATATGTGGGAGGAAATGCCTT
The DNA here is from genome assembly GCA_026283785.1 of Coracopsis vasa. Taxonomy (NCBI): domain Eukaryota; kingdom Metazoa; phylum Chordata; class Aves; order Psittaciformes; family Psittacidae; genus Coracopsis; species Coracopsis vasa. Next base: position 2,316 of record JANHGB010033079.1, read on the forward strand.
GAAGTGAGGATGGCTTAGGATATCAGGTCAGGGTTGTTCAGCTCTGTTGCTGGAAACCTTGCTAAAAGCTACCAAAAGTGTGTAAGAAACCCAAGAGACATGAAGTTAAGGGTACTTCTAAACTGTATATAGCATTTATTATGGTTCATAGAACTCTTTCCTCCCCACCTCATCAGTTTTTTACATTAGAGGGATTTTGTATCTTCTCTGACATCGTTAGAAATGTGATCAAGATGGCATGGTGCAGAGGAACTAAAAGAAGAAAAGCATCAGTATTTTAACTACAGGCAAGTTAAGAAAGAAATGTGTGTATCTCTTAAATGTCCTCCTATCCTCAAATGATATGCATGTTACACAAGTGTGAACACATGAATATCAATGATTTTGAATTGCCTTGACTCCAGCTACTAGACTTTCTCCCTTTTTTTTCTTTCTCTGAAGATCCCATATAGTTTTAGCATTGGTTATGCTAATAAATACTGCAGACTATAACTACAGTTTGATGCAGCCAATGTTGTGTTTTCTTAGGGGTATATTTGCGGAGCAGTTGGATGTTATTGATGAACTGTTAATTTCCTTTTGGCTTTTGAATCTAGTCATTGTGATGAGCATTACCAAATGTTGCTTTGGGCTTGTTTACATCAATGTAGCAAGCATGTCAGTTGCTTTGAAGCTGAAATGAATTCACATTTGTAAATGAGCTTGGAATATATCATGGTGATTTATTCTTGTCTATTCCAAAATATCATTACATTTCCTATCAATCAAGTACAATGGCCAAGGAACAGTCGAAAGTATATTTCCTGTAGGAGTGGGTGGCACCATTTCTTTAATTAATCTAATGTTAAAGATAGTTTTCTTGTGGTATGGTGTGCTTGCCTATAGGATCTTCAGCATTTTGTCACTCCACTTAGCAGCAAGGTTGTTTAGCACTGATGAGTTGTTTACTATCAGCAACAGTCTTAAGTGACTCTTTCCTACGCTGTCAAGCCTTGCAACGCCTTTGTCTTAGGGAAAGACAGCAAAAAAAAGGGGACTTCGTGCCACAAACACACCCCAGGTTTTCCATAATTAGTCACTGGATTAAAACACATTTTATTGAAAAGGTATTACTCACATCTTTCAATGTAGCTTTTAAACTGCAATATGATTTTCCCTCTCTGCCTACAGTTATTTTTGAGTAAAATGTAAAATGTTAATTCATACATGCGCTTTGTATGTACCAAAGCCATGATAAGTGTTGTTTAGATTTGAATGCCCTTCTCATTGCTTTGTCAAACCGCAATTTCAAGTGGCACTTTTGGCTTGTGAACATCCTATTTGATTAATTTTTCCCCAAAGAGTGCTTTTGAGATAATAGGATTTCTTGTTTTGTCTAGTCATGCTCTTTCAGAGCAAGTATTTTGCTGTTTGTTGAAGTGGTCGTATCATAATGCATGCTTTGAATTTATGTTTTTCTGTATAATTTGATATAAGCATACCTCCAGTTGCACAATTGAAAAGTGTCTGATGAAGTTTGCTTGAATCATACTGGATTTGAATCTGCTTGAACTGTTGATGTTGAGATCACTTAACAGAGCCGCTTGCTAGTCATGCATTGTTAATGGGACCTGATCAGCGGTGCAGTATTTAGCTTGGCACTAGAGATTTTTCATTTTTCAGCCTGAATGAGACAAAGAGCCATCCCATCCTTCTGTGGTGTAGCGAGAGGGGAGGTAGAAGCTGCTGTTCTGAGAAGATGCCACCCTTGGTTGTTAACAGTGGATGTTTGCTCATACAGTTGGTGCAGTTCAACTTCTGCCAAGTCCCTGCTGTCATTTGGTGTCTTATCAGTGCCAGTGGTGTAAGGGATGCTGCAGTCCTGAGAAATCTGCCTACTTTAATAGGAAAACAATATGAGAGATGATCTGTGGTGCAGGTGCATGAGGAAGCCATTGCATCCCACCTCTCCCTTGCCCCAGCTCAGCATCAAACTACTTCAGAGTTTTGTACCTTTTTAAAAAATCCTCAGCCCTTCCCAGTTCCGGATCAGAAATGGGTAAGAACGCACTGTTCCAGTGCTTCTCTGTTGCTTCAGTAAAGAACCATTTTGTGTTCTGTTTTGCGTGAGTCTGTGGGCTAGCAAGTGCTGGTGAGCACTTGCTCACCACAAGTGTTGCAGTGCGCACAAGTGCGAAGGTGAGCACAGTGGCTACAAGTCTGCCCGAATGTTTTTCTTCCGAAATGTCTGTTAATTATTCACCATTCAGCATTGCAATTCTTCCTTTCTAGCAAGGGCGCTGCCCAAATGCTTTTTTGTGATGTGCTCAGTGTGTCTACAACTATCTGTTATGTCTTTGCCCATGGGTAAAAAAATAATTGAGTCATTCTTCCTCAAGCCTACGTGGCTGTGTGTTCAGTCAGTGCAGTGTTCATCTCGACATTCCTATTGATGGTTGCATTGATTATTTTTATTCTAGCCTGTGATTCTGTCTCCATTCTAGCTTTTTAATTTTTATAGTTCGCTTCCTTTTGAACAGCAAATTCAGCTGTGTTTGGTTTTGTGCATAGTTTGTTACAAATATAATCTCCTGAATACAGATTTCTCCATAGTAGCTAATAACCTACAGTACTTGAAAGCTCCTTTTTCTTTTTATAACCTACCTTTTTTCCAATACATTTTCTGATTACTGCACTACAGTTCAATTTTTATTGGATCATTTTAGAGCACAATAATTCATTTCTGATCCCTAGTACCTCTTGTCCATGTCTAAAGTGGTCCACATTATTTCAGTCACTCATTTTTGTTTACATCTTTTCTCTGAAGACAGTCTTCTGCTTTGTGTCTCAAAATATCATTCTGGCTGGCATCACCATTCTGGTCTTGTGTTATCCAATTTCCTTTTAATACAAAATCAAATAGAAAGCATTTTCTGTACTTTACCAGCCAACTACAGCAGAATTTTTAGAGCTTTTTTGTAGGTATCTTGCAACTGGTTAGTGGCTAATAATGGCAAACCCCATAAATCACAAAGATCTGGAAAGTAATAGGAAAAAAAAGAAAAAAAAAAGGTAGAAATACTGATTATATGCATTTTGAAACAATACTGCAGCTGTACGTACAATACAATAAAGATGTTTATATGCAATTACTTTATCCACAATAAGTAAACAGTCTAAATCAATTGGGGTTTTGCATAAATCTTTATAGAAGTCTTTGTTCATTCATTGCTTCCATAATGGATTAGAACCATTAGCTACCTTCTGCTTGGGAAAAGGTTAAAAAAACAAAACGCATTTCCCTTCACATTGCAGCAAGCTTTTTCAAAGCCTGCAGTTTCAGTTAGGTTTCTGTCTCAGAGCTCAATAAAACTCTTAAGATTCTGAATCATAGTCAAATTTATGACAGGAAGTCTTTGGTAAGAGAAGTGGCAATAAGTTGCCATTTTCAAGTGGTTGAAGATTATTTTCTTCCAAAGCTTTAGGTTTGTGTGGTCATGAAACAAAATGTAATTCCTGGCTGTGAACTCCTGTAGATTGATCTGGGCTCCAGACAGCTGGCAGAGCTCAGGTTGTGTGTTCCCACTGGGGAAATTCACATTAGGAGTCAGAATGCAGAAACAGAAATAACCTGCAGCCAGCTCGGAAGCAGTGAGGATAGTTCACGAAGTGGAGATGTTTGGCTGTTAGCTTTGCCAACTCAGATCATGTTCTGATGATGATCTTTGACAGCAGTTCCCTATATCGCCAAGGAACCATAGTTTCTTTCACTAATATCCATGACATTGCTGCCCTTTCAGTATATAATGATGTAATTTGCAGTTTTATATGCCCATGGGAAAAAAAATCAGTAGTTGAATGCTCTTTAAAGTATAGTTGTCTAGCTTAGGTGTACATCATAGCTACCAAAAATAAATGACAGGAGCTTCCCGTCCTGCTGCTTTCCCTCCTTCCTGCCATAACGTTCTCTGGTTGCTTGCCTCTCTTCAAACCTCATGGCCTCTGAGGGCATCACACATTTCTGTGGTGATGTTGGTAAGGTCTTTGATACTATTGTGAAGCTTGAATCCAAAATAAGTATCAGTGTGCTGATAAAGCTGAAAAACCAAGCTAACTCAAGTCAAGAAGTGGAAACATGAGGCGTTAAATTAGTTTTTAAATGTCTGATAATTTTCTGGAGCAATCATTCCTCGAGAACCAGAGGACCTGCTAATACTCCTGTGATACAGAGAGTAAGCTTCTGAAGTGTATGTCGACTCCTGCGTGCGTAGCCTTCTAGAATGCAAATTTAGGGTTGGCTGCGTTCCTTATTCTGGTAGGTGGAGAATACACCCCTGCTCTGATTCAATACAGCTGCTTAAGTCCTGGCAGCATTTATATACCTCAGAGTAGTTGCACTGATATCAATCATTATCAAATTAGAAAGGTAAGCAGGTGAGAAGTGTAGAATTTATCTCAGTTGATAAATTTGCTGTTGATTTTTAGCTTGAATTGTGTAACTGATATATCAACGTTTCAATCAATTTGAAAAGTATCTAAAAATTCCTCAGAATAGAGAATTCCTCCTTTTGTTTTGATCCATGTGCAAAGACAAGCAAACATCCCAAAAACCAGCTGACTGGGCAGTTAATCATTTGCTCCTGTTCATACAAATAGTAATTGTATTTGGAGTTCTTCAGCTGGTTTATGTAAAACAGCTTGTGCTGGTAATTTCAGATTTGGACCCTTCTTCGGATGCTTCCAGTGAGCCACCAGAACAGGAAAAAAACAAGTAGGAACTGTAGTCCTACTAGTTGCCTAGAAATTCTCCACTGCAAGTAGGACTTTCTTACAGGCTTACTGGGCTTGACAGATTTAGTTACTTCTAAAAATATTTCTCCTTGTTTGCTCTAGAGATAGTGATTTGAAAACAGATGATAGGTATTTTTAATGTATTTGCTTTTCTGATTGGTCATTTTATTTCTTTAGGACTAGCAGAACAAGGAACAACCTCCTACTAATCTAACTTGATTGATTTTAAATGCCTACCAAATTAGGTGGCATTTCATAACTCCACATCTCTAAATGAATTTCTTTGCTTTTCTCTTGAATGTTTCTACTAGCTTGTTTCTACTACCATGAGGACGCCCAGGGGATTAGTTAGAGACATGCTTCTGGGTCACCTCAGTTATGTGATATGCTGGTAACTGTGACTGAAATTTCTAGTCATCCTAGGAGGAAACAGGGAAGTAGAAAGCCCAGTTTCATTGAGCTGTTGTCTCAGAGGCTGAAACATGACAAATTTGATGAGAAACCTGTAGTTACTCCCATTCTGCTGGGTAAAATTTAAAACATTTGGAAATACTCTGGTTGTGCTGAGAACACCAGATTGCCTCTTCTTTATAGGTCGTATAGTATTCCTTTGAAATGCTTATCTATGTTCAGTATGCACAATTAAGTTTATCAGTTAATGGAATAGTGGAAATAAATGCAAAAACCATGCCTAATCAGAGTAAGACACTACCATAGAGACAGGTCACGAGTGAAGGTTTTAGTTAACTGTGTTAACCTGATCACTTGGCAGTTTTCTAATCTCTGAAACACTCCTTCCAGGTAGTGATATTTATTATTTGTGTTACAAGAATCCTAATAGATTCTCATCAAAATCAAGGCTTATTTTTCTTCATATCAGGCAAATACGGTTAAAAGTTAAGCCTGTCCTCTGAAGAGCCCAAATGGTATGCATATATGATTTTTATTTCTGTTAATCTTTCAGAGGTTCATTCTGAGCCTCATATAATATACATAAATAATATACATAATATACATAATATACATAAAACTCTTTTTGATTCAGAATTGATTCAGAATTTTGTTGTTAACTGCATTGTTATCCTTATCTGTTATTACGATGATATCAGGCCAGAATTTGCACAAATGTTTGGTTTCTGCATAAGAAAGCTTTTATTCTGTCAAGTTTAATTGGTTTTTATATTTTTATAAAATTATGTTTGCCATGTAGTATTTTATAGAAGTTATAACAGGTGGGATAGGGAAGTGGAGCAGACCATTGAAAGTAGTACTTGCTCCCTTTATTGCTGGTGTCTGTGTTTAGAACTAGTAATTACCAAATAAAGTTAAATTTAGTACTTTTAAATTTTAAGTGGTAGATAATATAGACATTTTTTGCAATATTAAAATGTAGCTGGTTGCCTCTAATATCTGCAACATGGGACAGGGGGGGAGCGCAGCATGCCACAGTATCTCTGTCAGGGACATGAAGATCTTTATGAGAAACTGTAGTGAAAGATGTCAGAAATGTGTTCCTAGCTGATATTTAAGCTGCAGACATTAAAAACATTATTGCTGACACAGAAATCGATAGAGAACAGTTCAAAGATCCACAAGGATACACAGGAAACTGAATGAGATTTAGTGTGGGGAATAGTAACCAAATATAAAATATTTAATAGGAGCTATTTTGGAAAGCAGTAATGCTGAAAGGGACCTTACTGGCCAGTAAATGAGATAAATGGAGCCAACAAGTCAAATGCTACTTTGAACTACCTGTGTACATGTATCTTGTCAAGGATCTATGAGATATAGCAGGTGTCACTACAACTTCTCTGGCAAGTCAGTTCTGGCCATATCAACGCTGGGGATGTATAAAAGTGAAGAGACGCTCAGAGGGGGGCAAAATGCAATGATGTCTTTGGGAGAGATTTACTTTATGAAGGTTTGTATCTGTAGAGAATGAGTTGTCACTTGGTAACTGAAATACATATGGGGAGCAGGGAGGGAAGAACTTTGAAGGTATATAGCATCAGAGGTGTTTCACTAAGAATACAGTGCAGAATACAGAGCAGAACGTATCTGCTAGCAGGCACCGACTCAGCAATGTTGGCTCAGTAGCTGTAACTGGCAGTCTGAGAAATTTAAATATGAAATCAGAGACAGTTTTATACCAGTGTATTCATCCAACATGGGAACAAGTTGCTGAGGGACAGTAAGTCCTTAGTACTTGGAGCCCTTAGGGTCTGAGTGTTTTTCAAAACATGCTTGAGCTGAGCCTTGCGTTATCAGAGTTAATGTGAGGGTCACTGGTTGAAACTGTAGTTCTGATTGTGAAGGTGATTGGACTTGATGGGTGCATTGGCTTTTTCTTTGCTTCGTATCTGTAAAGATCTTAAGTTTGTACTGACTATTCATTTTTTCAAACATGTCTGGTTTACAGTAGTATGAAGCAACAAATGAAGTGGGGAGGTTTTGTGGCTGAAGCTGTGTAAAACCAGCCAACACAATTGAGTATATACTCTAGAGGACATGACAGGCATGTGATTCATTGATTGCAGTTCTTCATCAGTTTGTAGTTGAAGGAAATAACCTAATAGATCTTTCCATCTCTGACTTGTGTGATATTGTCTATAGTTCTAGCAGCTGCCCTAAACATTTGGCAACTGTCCCAAGACCAAAAATTAACACTAAGAAATTAATTTTCTGTAAGCTAATAAGGACAAAGGCCATTCAATCTGTTGTTTATACAGAAAGCTTATTGAGTCTGAAGACTATACATCTGGGAATGAGCTGGTAAAATCCATTTGTAAAATAATAATGCTGAAACATCAGAGAAGTACTTGTGCAGTAATCAGTCGTTAAATAAAGGGGAGTTCAGGTGAATGCAGGTCAAGATATTTATCTATAGACAAATGTTTATTAAAGGTTTAAGCAAATAAATTAAAGAAATACACATCTAATCAAACTATGCCAGGATTAAATCAGAACCTTCCCTTCATCATCCTACTGCATTGCTGCCCTCCCCTGACTAGGTGTTAATCACAGCTTCATTTTCTCCTGTATAGTTTGCACTTCACATTCCAGGCATGGCAGGGTCTGTTTCTTATAAAAGTTTTCCATCTATTCCAATACATTGGCTTTTCTGCCTCTGTTGGAGTTTGTAGTCTTCTGAGGGGTCCAGACAGATTTAATTTTTTGGTTCCCGGAACTCTTGATTAAGGGTGGACACTGCTAATGAATCCACTTTTCATTTTGAGTGGCTGATCCCCAAAGTCTCTGTCAGTGCATGTGTCTCACCTGGGATTACTTTTCATCTCATGTGTCAGAAACCGGCTTTGCCAAATACTAGCTTTGGAAAATTCTGAATTGGGAATTTTGTATATCCCTTGAGCATGTCTGTATGTTGTGCCAAACATTCGATTCAGGTAATTAAAATCTTCTGTTATCATTTCTGCCTTTGCTTCAGAATTTTAGTGTTGACCTCATGTAAAGAAAAACATTAAATCCTTTCATATATAAATTAACCAGCTTGAACCTAAAAGCCAAGTAAGTAATTTTGTAATTTTATTATAAATTAGGAACTTGTTGAATGCTATTCTGTAATTTGACCTACTGAATCAGAAACTTAAAGGCCGCTATGCTTTGACTAGACTTTTTGTTAGTTACCTTGTGGCAAGAGCACCTTTCTTAACAAGGAAAACCTAGTGGGAGTGGTTACTAGTTGATAGAACTTGTTTTGCTTTATTATGAATGTAGTGATCTAAATACAGGCTGATTATGTCATCTGTGGTTCTCGCCTGCATACTTGCTGTGCATGAGATAAGTCCTGATCTATCTTTATTCCAGGTATATCATAGGTGTGGAGCACATCATCTCAGCTGTTACCTACTTCTTAACAAAGCATTAGTATCACAGTAACTTCTTTCTGCTCTAAGTCATGTATCTGCAAAGACTGCCTGCAGGACATATCTTTCACTTCCTGTGCAGGACTGATGACTCTCCTTTAGCAGTCTGTTTTTTGCTCGTCCTTAAAATTAATGTGAAGAGATAGCTCTGCTTGTCTAAACCTTACTATTTCTTTAGAGAAGAACTAGCATTGATTTTCTCATCCATGGACTAGTATGTGACTAGTTTGATGCCAGTGGAAAAAAAAATGAAATTTAAATTAAATTGCCTCGAAACAAATGCTGTAAATTAGGTTCTGTCATTGTTTATGGAGAGCCAGAGAAATTGGACTTGTGTGAATATGAAACAGTATGTTAACTTTACTGCGATAGATCAGTGTTTTTAAATAAATTTATAACAGCCTTTGGGGTGTGTAACAGGCTACCTTCTCTTTTATTATCTATTGCACAGGGGTGTTACTGTTGTTTTGTGACTGCTGCATCTAGTGAGGCAGAGGAATGTACTAAAGGCATTTTATTATCTTACACTAGAGCACAACACTTCATGACTGCACTACTGACATTAAGGCCTATGAAAAAATGACCCTTGGCCTAGAATTTTTTTAATGAGGTCCAGAGTTGGAGTTCTGTGTCAGTCTGGTTTTGTTTTAAAAGCACAAGGAGCAAATGTGACTGCATGGAGCACAGGCCAGCAGTGTGTTCTGGAAGTGGGCAAGTACCCATCATCTGAGCAGCTTGGTGCAGCTCAGCACTGGTGGCGAAGCCCAGTCAAAACTTGTTTATAAAAGCAGCAGTACTATTACTTGGCTTCTGACTTGGGTGAAAACATTTGTTTGGGATTTTTACCTGAGGAAAGGCTGCAGGATTTGACGTGCATTAAGCGAGGTGCCAGAATAGAAGTAGACATGATGTTATGCTCCTCTAGAAGACTAAAATGCAGGCACTAACGTCCTCATGCTTAGTTCTGCTACCTCATTATGAATTAGCTTGTAAGTGCTAATAATAGCTCATGGCAAAGGCACTCGTTATGTGTAAATACACATGACAATTAATTTAATTATTGCTATCACTTGCATACTAAGTAATCCATGCATTTTATGAATGAGAAGGTTTCAGCCCTGCTGTATGATCCCAGTTATATAAGAGCAGAATTTGCTTCATTGTGGTCTTAAAGCACATACTGAAATCTTTACCTTTGCTCTTCATATAGGCAAAGATCACAGAGAATTGAACAGATGAATGAAGTAAGAGTGTGTATGTGTGTATCTAAGCATTATGCCATGAAATTAAGCAAAATATGTTCCCAAAGAAGTAGGAATAATGGTCTTCTGTAGTTGTGTATAGACGTGTAATGGGAAAAAGGACTGGAACAGAGGAACTCGCGTTCCTGTATTCATCAGTTACAATAAGTGTTCGCTGGTAAATTAAAAGATTCAAGCAAAAAGAATTCTATAATGTGTCACCACCTTTGTTAAACTGGAATCTTTAAAGCAGTACTGAGTATTCCTATCTGCCTACAGCTATGTTTTCAGCATTGTTTACTCTTTCATGTGAATAATGCTGCTTTTCTTTATTTATGCTCTTTTTCTTATGATAATGACCTATCAATGTCTATGAATGTCAAGTCTAGCTGTCACAAAATTTCTGGTGTCAGAATTAAGGGGTGTATGCATATGCATTGTGTTACAGTCACTAGTTGCATTTTCTTCTTACGCCCTCTCCCTGAGGACCCCTCTCATATTGGGTGTGCAGAATAGCCTGTGCTGGCATGATGACAAGCTATTCAGTATTTTATTTTATTTTAATGATCCAATGTATAGCCTTAAGCCTTATTTATTACCACTATTCAAACCTTGTTCTTAAAGCAGTCTTAATTTCCTGTTGGCAGTTCTGTGGTGCTCATCACTACAGTATTCAAATATTTCATATACGCTAATGTATTTCTCTTTGCAATAATGCTGGGAAACAAAGGGGGGTATTATCTCCATTTTATGGATGATGAATTCACATACATACAAATTAAGTGAAAGATACCTGCTAAACTTAGGCATCTAATTTGAACTGCTCAGCACCTGATTTTTTTCGTAATATTTCAAATATTAGTGCAATACAATATTAAAAATAGTTCTCAGTGACTTAATTTTCAGCTCTGTAGGTTTATGAAAAGGCAAAATAAGAAGTGAAATTATCAGGTGATATTAGTTGGTTTGAGCAGTTTCTAACATCCAGGTTCAGTATAAAGATTTACACTACTTGAGCTGAAGAGCTTTTGATAGCAGTAGCAAGCTATCATCTTATCTTTGAAACCAACACTGAAAGGAAATCCATGTATTTCTCTTGGTTTTCACAAATGTTAACTGATAGCTTTTATTTTATTTCCTTTTTTTTTCCCCTCCCTCCCTTGAAGTTGACTTCTTTCCCTGAACTGGTCCCCAGCACTTTTTTTCCAAGCCCTAGAGTTTTTCTCCAGCTTAATTTCTTCTTGCTGGACTTCCCATTCAAATTCTAGTCATCTTACCATAGCAGACTTCAAGAGATCTGATCTCACTGTTCCTGCTCAAATTGTTTTCTCTGCCCCCCACTTCTCCCCTTTTGCATTCAGCCTCATGTCTTGTTTCTTGTTTATTTCTTTCTTCTGGTTTCTGTCTGCATGGTTTCATCTGATCTTCTCTCTTTTGTAGTAGTTTAAATCAATTGTCTTCTCCATCATGCATAAGTGCCATTAAGCAGAGGCCTTTAGGAGTGTAGAAGGAGGAAATCTCTGGCTCACAGACTCATTCTCTAGCACTGTCCTTGCTGGATGAGTACTTGTAGCAGTGAGAACAGAGGGCTGACTACTGTAGCCCTGGGCTGAAGTCTTCTCAGCCTCTCCACAATGTGGTGGCAACGCTTCCTGGTCACCTGGAAGCCTCTAAGGACTTGTGTGCATTCAGTTTGCATGCAAGACTGACATAAGGGCTAATGCTCTGACAGTTTGCATATCTCTTGTTCCAGCAACAGCTAGGGACCCTGATATGTTTTAGAGGAAAAGTCTCCAGCAACATATGTAAAACATGTCCGTAACATCATCCTGGGAGATGTCTGGATGAATCTGAATAACCCTCCCTGCTTCCCTGAACACCTGGAGGTAGAGACCTGGTATGAGAGGTTCATTCCAAATGGTTAGTATTTCAGGGAAACAAAACAAAGATGTCATATTGCAGTAAGGAATGCTTTAAGATTAGACCAGCAGCCCAAGCTTCTTACAACTTTTCCCTCAAAATAACGTACTCAGAAACAATCCAATGTTTGAAGTTCCATAGCCTTTAGTTTGTGATCTGTGCCTTACCCTCTTTCCCCAGTAATTGATTTATTGTGCAACCCTTTATCCCCAAAATTTCTAGCATAATCCCTGTTACATGGACTTGATCAGCATGACATTTCTGATTTGGTCAAAATGATGGATTCAAGTGCTGCAAGTTGTGCACACTTGTACACATTGATGTGTATTTCAGCTTGTGAGTTTAGGCATATCTCATCATATCATCAAAAGGTAAGTATCTATCTCTACCCGATAACAGAAAATCGAGTTTTACATGAGTTACATGTACTTAGAGTTATCCATTATAAAATTCAAACATCTTTATGATCTGCTTCTTTTGTAAGGTTTTTAGGCTTTTTAAAAATAGTATTTTCATTCCTGCATCACGGTATATATGCAATTACCATACTACCTTGTACTTTTCCTGGGAAGCGAGCAAGCTTTGCCTTCTTTCCCATTTTGCTGCTCCACCTAAGGAGCTATGGCTGCTGTGTGTTTACGGACCCCAGATGCTCAGCTCTAGGACAGTGTCTCCTGTAACAGCTGGACAGCTGTTGTCCTTCCTAGGATTTGCAAGTAGATTTTCCTTCTGGGAATGGTACAAGTTTTGCTGGTTGGCATTTTGTCCTGCTTGTCTTGTTTGGATTTGTAGGGATATGTTTGCAGGGTGTGTTAATTCTGGAGGTTAAGTCCTTGATATAGCAGTTGGAGAGTACTGCATTCAGAGGCTGGTTTAGGCTTGCTTTGTAAATCTATACAGTGGTTAATGTAATTTCAGCATGCAGTACATAATAATTGATTGACAGTGTTAAAAATACATGCGTGCACACATACAGATTTCAACTCAGTAAAAGACGTGGTATGTAGCCTGAGGGTTTTTTAATTTACAGGTAATGTGATGGTTGCTTCTCTATTTTCAGCTGTGTAGTGATTATCATGTGCTATAATTTCAATTTTAAGATATCCAATGAACAGTCACGTTACAGTGTGTTTCATTAGTGCCTGATACTTGCAATATTCCACTAGCCTAAACACATTCACCAGTCACTTTGGTTGTATACCAAATAATTCACCTGCTTTTGCTAGAGTTACAACAAATCCTGCCACATATCTACTTCTTTTAGAATCAGACATTATCCAAAGTTTACTGAAGAGTCCTGTTTTATTAATGGGTCTGGATGACGTACATAATCTAACCAGGGAGATGAATTGTTCTTTTGGATCGCTGTCATTTCTTCTGATACATATTTGATGGTTTGAGAAATAAGAGTAATTCTAAAGACCCTGTCTTAACATTTGGGGGAAAAAAGAAAAATAAAGATCATTCCTGATAAAATCAACTTTAGGATTACTGAGAAGAGTGGTGTCACATAAAAGAAGACAACAGTCTGACTTTTATTTCTTTTGCCAAGACATTTGTATTTAGCTATAGTTCTGTTGCAGCCTATCTCACACTGGTTCCATTCTGTAACTGGGATTCAGCCAAATACATTTCTCCATGCAGCACCTTGCTGGAGTTGCATGAAGTGCTAGGCACTCTCCCATTTGTATCTACATTGGTGTCCTTGGAAAAGATGGATTTAATGACTATAAATGTAATTATTCCCAAGAGTATGAGTATTTTTTTATACTGTTGGCCATGCTTCCTAAGCACTATTTTTGCTAATATTTTCTTTAAAGTTAATACTTCCCATTAGCTTGAATTATTTATGAAATTAAGCATGTGCTATCACTTAGTGACCAGACAAGTGGAGAAAACAGCTTTGATCTTCAGTTTTATTGGTTGAGTTATGCTCTTAGAAAGTGAAAACCCTACATTCTGTGTTGTGTGGTTACTAAAAGCTACAGACTGATACTGTAATGAACAAATGATTTTGCTCCTGGAAGATTTTGGCATACTTCTAAAAGACCAAGCTATGGTTCACCCCAAGTATTCCACAGTTACTTGGCACACAGCCTTGTCCTGGTGGGATAAGAGATCTGTCACCTCATTTACTCCTTTGAAGAGCAAGACTGTGGAGGAATTTGTTCTTCTGTTTGTTTTTTTAATCTCCTTTATCCCCATGCTTTGAGGAAGAAGGGAGCTCCTCTTTGTTTTTCTCTTGGGCCTCCATCAGCCCTAAAGCTACCACCTCCCTCTCTTGCATGCTTTTTTTAGGATAAGAAAGACTCTCCTATTTCACATCTGTGTTTTCTTTGTGTTTTTAAACTTTGTTTCCTGGTAATTTTCCTCAAGAGGAATGTAGTTTCTGAACATAGACCAGAATGGGCTCTGATATGTTTATGTTCTTCTACAATACGGAATTTACCAGCTGTAGTGCTTGCTTTCTATCCAACCTGCTTTAGCTTTCTGGACTAGCAGTTTTAGAATCATAGAATGGTTTGGGTTGTTAAGGACCCTAAAATCATCTAGTTCTAGTGCCATCCCTCCAACAGGTATCAGAGTGGTTTAAGTGCCCATGAGGACAAGAGCGTGTGAGTGTAAGGCTGCTCCTGTCTACTTATAGAAGTGGTGGCCCTTAAATCTTTTCAGTTTATAGTTTTTCTTCTGTTTTCTGTACTGCTGAATTATTTTATTAAAGAAGTATTGTAAGAAGTTTTTGACATACTATTCTTATGGACCTCAGGGGTCTTCAGATCATTTTGAGGTCTTCCTAGAGGTCGTGCTTGATGTATTAATAGTACCAGGCAAGGGCAGATGAGGCTACTAGCAAGCCTACCACCCTTACTAGTTTTAGGAGTTTATGCCAATGAAACTAATGGGAGGGGGGAGAAGGGAAGAATCTATAAAATAGGAGCAAAGTTTATGCAGTCTCTCTCTACCTGAAGATTTTTCCCATGCCATTTAAGTACAAGAAACACAGTATTCTAGTGCTGGCATAGCGGCAGTTTCATAATCTGTCATGACCCGCTGGAGGTAGAAATGATTGCTTTTTTAGCGCCTGCAGGGGAAAATTATCACTGCTTGCTTTGGAAGGGCAGACAGGCTTCCAGGTTAGTAGGTAAAGAGTGTGTGTGTGCCTGCTCTGGATCAGAAATGCACTTCTCACTAGCATGATGCCATGGCCACGTGCAACATGAAGGATTGTAGAGATGTGTTGTGAGAATGTGACAGAGGAAACAGGGACAGTGTATAATGAAAGAGATGTACATTAAAGGTGAAAGAGAGAGATGGGCAATATCCAGAAAGAGAGGGGGGGGAAATAGAAGGAGGCTGGCAAAAAAAAAAAAGGGGGGGGGTGTTGTACATGCAGTCTGTGTAATTGTGGAAAGAAGTTGTGTCCTGGGTTCAGCAGTAGCAGTCATTTTCTCCTTCTTAGTAGCTGGTGCAGTGCTGTGTTTTTGACTCAGGCTGAGAACGCTGATAACACCGATGTTTTCAGTTGTTGCTCAGTAATATTTACTCTGACCAAGGACTTTCTGAGTCTCATGCTCTGCCAGGCAGGAGGGGAAGCTGGGAGGAAGCAGAGACAGGACACCTGACCCAAACTAACCAAAGAGGTATTCCATACCACAGCAC
>JANHGB010033083.1:0-22924 GCA_026283785.1 Coracopsis vasa
GCGTGTAGGTGTCCCTCCTTGTTTGGGTCCCGTTAGCGAGAAGACGCTATAGAAACGTGGGTTCAGCTCCCCACCCACCCCTCTATAGAGTGTGTGTAGGTACCGGTGTCTGCTGCGGCGGACATTGCGCACAGGGGAAGAGTAGAAACGATACTACGTGGCAGAGTAGTAGATCGGGTAGTCGAATGTGTTTCTTCTAATTACTTCAGATAACTCAGTGTTTTGAGCCTAGAAAATGTCCCTGAATGCGTGGCGTTCAGAGCACTTGGGAGAGGACGTGGGTTTTGCTTCGGGGGTGCTGTCGAAGACCTCTGCTGAAGTGAGCATTGCTCAGTTTATTGCTCGGAATTTTATGTAACTAAGGCGGATCTTAGTGCAGAGATACTCATAGTCAGACGCTAATGAATGTTGGAGGGGAGAGAGGCTACACAGAGCTTGCAGTCAAGGGATTATTGAATATTTTTCTATCAAGATAACATTGTAGTTATTTTTGCAGCTCTTTTCCCACTTCACACGTTTCTCCTTGTATAAAAAGAAGTTTTACATGTTTTTCTTATATGAAATTAAAAAATACATAGAAAAGACCAAAGTCCTTATCTTGTTTACATGATGTGTTTCTTGTCTCAGGACCATCTGTAGTCAAGATGCCACCATCCATATGTGTACAAGAGATAACAAGTAGACTGAAAGATGGTCCCACATTTGCTGCTTACTGTTCACTGAATCAGGATTCGTGTTGTCTGGTTCCCCTCTCCCTCCCTCCCAATATTTAAGAGACCAGTAAATTTTGTGTTATACCTGATGACTTAAGAAGTAGTGAGACAAATTTTTCAATTAAATTATTGGCCCAGAACATGTGTTAAGTATGGTTTAACAAGAATGGGTTGTATCAGAATATCATAAAACCCAGAGTTTGATTTAAGCTATTTCCTACTTCCAACTTCATATGAAGAATAATGTTGATCTATGTTAATATCAGATCTGCTCCCTATAAAATGCCTGTTCTTGCCTCTTGAGTGTTTCAGAAGTTTAGTGATGTTGTGTCAGTGTGATTGCTGCAATTAGCTGCCATTAAGAGAAGCATCTTATTGGTTCCTGTATACCACTGTAACAGGTAGTTTTGTTGTTTAATGTATTAATAGTATAGACATCTTTTTCAGCGTTAAAGTTTTAGATCACATTTACAGTGACTTTATAGTCTCATCATAACATTCAGCAAATCACTGACATGTCTGCTTTATCTATTTTCTTTTTGCCTAATGCCTTCTGTTGGCAGTGGTTTCTGATGCAAAAGTGTAAGAAATGGTTCTGCCTTTTTTAGCTGATCACTTGAAATGATTAAACTTTGTATTTTTCATTGTTGCTAGGAAAATATTAGGAAAACTGCTGAGCAGTTTTTCTCTGTGTATGAAGGAGTTATACAGAATCTGAGAATCTCTAAGTTGTGCCTGTATAATCTCATTTGTATAACCACTAGGCATATTTTTCAGAGGGTAACCATACTGTTGCATGGTGAAACTCGTGTTTACCACTGTTTCAGAACAGAAAAACTTCTGCATATATGAGCAATAAAGCAGAAATATGAATTTGTTACTGCCAAATATATGCTGCTAAAAATGTATATATATAGATGCTGTCATTTCAATTTTCAGAAGAAAATGCTGTCTTTTTAACTGCAGAAGAACAAGGCTTTGTCTTCCTGTAATTCTGAAGTGAAAGTTGTCATCAACAAGAAAACTAAAACCTTTTAAAGATAGGCCATAGTAGTAGAATGCTGAAACAAACTTCTGGATTAGCTTCATTGGCTTTTCTGCTTCTTTTGCATCCCAAAGCATAAGCTTAAATCGTCTCAGAAGGACAAGGTCCGCCAGTTTATGGCATTTACCCAGGCTGGTGAAAGGACTGCTATTTACTGCTTAATGCAGAATGAATGGAAACTAGAAGTGGCAACAGACAACTACTTCCAGAACCCAGACTTGTACTACAAAGAATCCATGAAAAATTCAGTAGACAAGAAGAAATTAGAACAATTGTATAATCGATACAAAGGTAAGGCTTGGGGTTTTTTTTGTTGCTGTTTTTTTGTTATTTGGTTATGGAGGTTTTTTTCTAATTATTTTCTTTGGGTGATATTTCTGCTTTTCCCTCTGCCATTCTTAAGGACTTACAGGAAAGATTGCTAGTTTTTGCTTCTCGCTCTGTGTTTGTGTTAGCGAGGTAGGGATGAAAAAGGTTTTAAATGCTCTTAATGTTCACTACACAACTGCTGTAGATAATCTGTAGAATTGAAAGTAAATTCACAGTAGGAAATTAAACCTATCATGAGAAAATAGTGTCAGCTACATGTGGTGGAAAATAGAATAAATCTTATTATGCAAATTATTTGTTTTATTGCCTGTGGCTGCTATTATAATATATGTACAGTGTACTTTGTGTGGCAAAATAATACATATTATTCTTACACTAATATTTGGGGGAGTTCTTTTTGTTCAAAGATAATAGTATTTCTGTCCATCAAAATAAAAAGATGTTTCATATAACATTACAGCTGGAAGTCTGACAAAACAGATACAGAATTGCAGAATGGTTTGGGTTGGGAGGGATGTTATAGATGATCTAGTTCCAACCCCCCTGCCACATGAGCATGGACACCTTCCACTAGACCAGGTTGCTCAGAGCCCTGTCCAACCTGGCCTTGAAAACTTCTAGGGATGGGAAAGGGGGGAAGTGCTGGCTTGTCTCAGCGTGTCAAATAAGCATATCGGTCAAATAAAAAAACTCAGGAATTAGTCATAGAAACTCCGTTCTTATTTTATTCTTTGTGATGGCATGTTACAGCAAAAGTGATGTGCCTGATCAGAGAGACCTGGAGTGAAAACCACAGGGAAGTGGATTAGAGGCAGAGTTGTTTCTTTTCCATTTTTTTGTTTTACTGCAGTGTTGAAAAGAACAAAAAAAGGAAAGATAGTCATGGAAATACAAGAATGTATGTGATGTAGGTAATAATGCTTTCTGAAATGTGGCCTTCTGACATGGATATGGATGTCTGTGTTGTTCATTACATGGTAGAGCATCGTGGCCTGGAATCATTGCCAGCTCCTGCTGAGATCTGTACATCTCGTGTTTTAAAATATGAACTCTTAACAATTACTCAACTATGATTTTATGTACTTTTCTAATTGCAGTAGGTAGCTTGCTTTGTATGATAGTGTTTCCACCTTTTTTTTGTTACACTTTACATAATGTCTTCTATTTTAAGTATAGATGTTTTTCAATTATCATATGGTAAAAAATTATGTAGGGTCAAAAAACCAGCAATACTATAGCATTGTCTTGGGGGACACACACAAACAGACCAAAATGAACAAAGAAAACAAACAAACAAAATATTAAACAACTAGAAAACCACTTTTTTTATTTGGTATAGGGGTATGTGTGCATATATGTAAAAAATATATATGCATAAAAAATATGTATCTGTCTATCTCTAAATCTTTTGCTTGCTCATTGCATGTTAGTGCTGCAGACTGCTGGGTCAAAAAAATATATAATTTTTTTAAAAATGCTACTAAGAATATATAAATTTATTTTTTTTTTAAATCACAAATTTTAGTTTTTTAAAATAACAAATTTTATTGATTATTCCTCATTTTCCAGCAGTGGCAAACTGCACCACTTGACTTCTGTGAAAGAAAATCTAGTCAGTTTTATGTCTGTGTTTTGGTCAGCAGCATACCTTTGCAGTTCTAGCACTTTAATGCTTCAGTAAAATTGCAGACCTGAACAAAACTCTTCACAAGATTTGAGAGAAAACAGTGAAAGTTTTGATTAAGCACCTTTCCTTCATGTACAGCTTAAACCTGAATCATTGGCCTCAAAACAACAAGGAATTCCTTTGTCCTACTAGGCCCATAGAATGCTACAGACATTACACTATATTTGAAATCTGAGATGAGAGGTCTTTAATTGTCTGTGGTTTTGTTAGTTTTCTTATCTATTTATCCAGCAACTCTGTCAAAACAACAGTTTCGGTTTTGGTCCTAGTTACCCTGATGATGAGAAACATAAGGATGAAATAGCCCTTGTTGAAATCATGGGTATTTTTCTGGTGATTTCAGCACTAGTGGACTTTCTGCCTTTAGTTCTTTAATTATTCTCCAAATATACGAGAAATACATTTTATATGTCTTAGAACTAGATCTGGCATATAGTAGAAAAGTGTGTTTGCCTGTTATTCCTGCTCAAAGGTCACTCAGTTATACTGTGGTTGTAATTCTGTTTTAATGGGTAAAAGCCTTTGTCTGCTAAATTAACTTCCTCTTTGCATTTAGCATTTTTACCACTGTAGTATTGGCTGGAAAAGTGAAAGAAATCTTTGCTTAACAACACCCCCCCAAAAAAAAAAAGTTTTCTTTAGACTTTTTTCAGCTCATTGGATAATGACTTAAAATAGCATGGTTGAAAAGCTTAAGGAGTTGATTGAAAATGGTTGAAAGGTTTAAGGAGTTAGTCTTAAATTTACTTGAGGGGTACTTTTCTGCATAGCCCAATTAGTGTTACTGAAACATCTTCCTATCAAAAGCTGGGAAAGAGAGTTTTATAATTTGTAAACTGTCAGCCTTTGAAAACTTAACAGTGTGGTTTCATTTTTTGTTGCTGTTTGGTTTTTCCCTCCCTCCAATTATTTAAGTTTACATGCAGGGGCTTTTGTTTGTGTGTTTTTCTTGAGAGAGAATTTTGTTACAGAATTTTTACAGTGACATTTACCCTGTTGCAGGTAGTTAATGGTGGTTCTTATATTCAAAAAGGTGTTAGTGCTACTGAAACATAGTATTTCCCAAGTTTAGCTTAAGTCTGTTGTGCTAAGGCATTGTTTGAGCAATGTTTTGGTGATTTCCCTGACTTAAACCTAAAGCCCATTGGCTGTGGTCTTTAAACAGATATAGTGGATTTTTGAATATCTCTGTTGGGGGGTGGGGAGGTTGGTGGTGTGGAAATTTGTGGGCTCACTTGATAGGTGTGTTCTTGCTGGTTTGGGTTTTTTTGGTTGGTTGGTTTTGGTATTTATTTTGTGTGTGTGTTTTAGGTTTTTTTTTGTTTTTTCTGTTTGTGTTTTGTGGGGTTTTTTTGTTGTTGTTTTTTGTTGGTTTTTTTTTTTTAATTTAATACATGCTAAGCAATAAGTGTATTGTACATTTTGATGTGTTTATCAGCCTTACTGTTTTCAGGTATAGTCAGGCATCTCCTCAGTTAATTCAGATCTTTTATAGAGCATTATGGAGAGAAGACAAAACTTTTTCATTCACATTAGCTAATGAATTTAGGAAAAATTGCAAACCAATTTCTAGGGAAGTGTGCAGAATGTTTAATCTGTTTACAGATATTCTTCAAGGTTCTTCTATAATTAACTAGATTTCAAGTGAAGACATTTGTGAAACTTACAAAAAACTGAAGACCTGTGTTATGCAGCATATCACAGCTGTGCAAATGATTATTTGTAAATATTTTTTTTTTTGCAAGTAATTACAATTCTTCTCTTTGTATTTTGAACCATAGACCCACAAGATGAAAATAAAATCGGCATTGATGGAATTCAGCAGTTCTGTGATGATTTAAGCCTGGACCCAGCCAGTATCAGTGTCTTAGTTGTAGCATGGAAGTTCAGGGCAGCTACTCAATGTGAATTCAGTAAAAAGGAATTTGTTGATGGGATGACAGAATTGGGGTAAGTATCCATTTCTGCATAGTTCATCATGTAAGGCCTGAGCTCTGTTTCTGTTTAAAACATTTTTAATTGAATTAAGTGTGAAGCTTCAGAAATCTGGTAAGGCTGGTGCCATGCTTAACAGATGCTAAATGCCTGTAGTGTCCCATCTTCCTTAAATCAGTGCTTTACTGCAAAGCCTTAATGATGACCACAGTAAGGGTGTAGCAGTATAATTCCTCTCTGTACAGGAAAAAAGGCAGATGGATATGCTGATCTTTTTATGTAATTCATAATAAACATATGCATGGTTTTGTTAAGGTTTTGAGTTGGACCGTGTGGTGTTAAAAGCTGGCAGTCGCTGGAGATGCATGAAGGAACATGATGTAACTAATAATTTTTTTATTTTTTTTTCTTCCTGGATCATGTAGCTATTCTGGATAATAGACTCTGAGGTTAAACCACACTGTCTCAGTTTAGCAATAAAGTCAAGCAGTTGTTGCCATAAATAGTATTTTGTGTATAACTTTTCCTTGGAAGAGATACAGTATTTCTAATATATAGAGAAGTGTCACAATGATTTATTTTTTTTCTAACATTGCATTAGGTGGAGAATTAAGGTTTATTATTTCTGCATATTGTTTGAGCTAAATAATTTCATTTGCTCTCAGAATGGTGCCTTATCAATACCTTTCTACAGTAGGCCAAGCAAATGCAGTGATTGTTTCTTGAGTAGGGGTCCTACTACTCTGTTGTTACTGACCTCCTCAGTTATTGTCTTCTTTCTAAGCTTTCCTTTTTAGGTAAGGGTATTCAGAAATTGTGGTGAAGTAACTTTTGATGTCATCAGAAGTCTACTGCTTTATTTTGTTCCTTTGGGCAAAGACTGTAAGAATGATTATGATTTTCTAGCCATCGACAGCAATCAGGTGCTCATGCTGTTATATTAAAAGCTGCCAGCATTATTTGCTCTGACTGATTAAAAAGGTTTTGCTAAAACACCTGTAGATTCCAGCTTTGATTTTGTTTTGAAACTTTGTTATGACATTCCTACTATGTCCTGATGCCTGTCTCTGATACAGTTCCACAGAGGTCTGTGATTTTTATTTTTCTGCTCAACTCACCTTATGATGTTCTTGGGAGTATAATCTGATCATACCTGTTTGTCTCTGGTATAGTGCTTATTGAGAATTTTGAATGCTTTTGTTAAATATCAGTGGTGCAGTGTGTGATTTTTAGCATTGAACACAGGTGAAGATTTGAGTGAAAAGAAATTCCCTGAGGCTTAGTTCATATTGGACATTTAGAATATGTATGAGAAGATACGATATTTGTCGCTATTGTCAAGTATATGAAGTCTCCATGAAACTCAAGTTCTCAGTTGAAGACTGTTGGCAGAATTCTTTCTTTTCTCTACCAGGTACTGCTGGAGGCCAGAAAACTACTTATTTTTAGCTGTACCATGCAAGATGGTTAAAACTGCATCTGCATTTTATGGATTTTGCTATAGTTATCCATCCTTTAATAAAATATTTCTTGAATCTCCAGAATAAATACATTTAGCTACTGAGAACTTTGAAATGCAAGATCTTAGTTATGATACCTACTCCTCTGAATCTATTTCCTTTGCTTTGGATTTCTAGGTATAATTCAAAATATTGGTAATATCTTATTAACCTTGAATATTCATTTGATTCCTTGGCTTGGGAGAAACCCTTTTTGTTTTAAAATTGCATCTTGTCAGCTCAGGTGCTTTCACTGAAAATGCTCCAGGCTCATGTTATACAAGGGATGTGTTTCTGTTAGAATCTCAGTAACTTGATTCTGTCTTAGCTTACCTGTGCCAGGCAGTTTAACTGTTTATCAGCCTTCAAGCTGTCATCAGAGCCTCATTCTTTTTTCCCCACTGTGAGGAGAAGATGACTGCAAATAATAATTCATTTTGTTGAAAGCCCTCTAATGTTAATCTTAAGTGTAAACATAGTATATAGCTCTTCGTTTAGGTGGAGCAGGGAATAAGTAATATCTACCTAGATAAAAGCAAAAACCCACACCATTGTGTTACAATAGCTATAAAAGGGAAAGGATGATAGCAGATTTCAGTGAGGTTTGCAAGTTCTTTAAGAGCAGAATAACATTTATTGTTTTAGTTCATATGAAAAGACTGAGAAGTTAAACCACTGACTTCTGTTTGGGTATTATACTTAATGGATGCTTATATATGATCTTCCACTTAAAATTGTTTAATAAAGACATCTGAATGTTTATATTCTTAAGAATGCTATCCAGAAAGATACTCTGTTTTTTATCTTAACTACTATTCTATTTTGCTCTGAAACTAAACCTTATAAAACAAAAAAGAATAAGAAGAAAAACAAAAAGTGAAAAAAAAATCTTATATATTTACAAACAATGTAACCTCTTTTGAACAGGTGTGACACCACAGAAAAACTAAAAGCTCTATTGCCAAGACTGGAACAAGAGTTAAAGGATCCAACAAAGTTCAAAGATTTTTATCAGTTTACTTTTAACTTTGCTAAGAACCCTGGACAAAAAGGTCTAGGTAAGTAGAAAACAATTGAGGAAATACCTCCGGACAGTGAAGTCAATTCCAAATAGTTAATATAATGCAGTTTTCTGATTGGTGATTGTGTAGTAAATTCATTATTGATTTATTTCACTGACTTTTCCTTTTTCTCCTTGCAATTAATCTCTTCTTTAATGTCCCCTTGGTACAGATAATTTAGTGGTGTTTTCTGCTAGTATTGACATTCTTTCTCCTCTTGTCAAACGAAGTTCCTGTAGTTCTTAAAGACCTGTCCTAATTTTTTTCAAAGACTGAGCTAGTGAGCTCTTGGTATTTTCTGTTTTATTCACAACTGAAACAAGATGTCTATATCACCTAAAAAGAGGGAGAAAATGGAGAAAAAGGTATTGTTCTTCTAAGACTTTTTAGGTTTAGCTCACAGCTTTTATCTCAAGTTTAGGAAAATAACATTATGGTCTTGGTTCAAAGCTGGTGAATAGAAATAGGCGTGCAGTTTATAAAGTATTAAACTGTTATTCTTCATAAAATTTGAGACATGTCCCAATCCATTCCTCGTATTGCTGGAATAAAATGGATATGTTGTTTACATTCTAGTATTTTCTTCAAATCAAAAATATCTATAGCTTTTGAATAGATGAAGAAAATTGTAAGATGAAATCTGATGCCTTTCATAACTTATATCCATTTCCAAAAGACACTGTGAGGGAAGGAATTAACCTGTTCTGTGTGTAGAATAGAACCATACCATCATCAGTGTTCTCTTTAGGCTGTGGGTGAGGAGAGCAAGTGTTCTGGGGAGGGTTTTTTGTTGGTTTTGGTTTGATGTTTTTTGTGGTTTTTTTTTTTTTTATCATAGCCTCAACTTTGTGTCTATTACTTGGCAAGCATATTAATAAATACTTTTTCTCAAAAACTATTAGAAGAGTAGTGAGATGGAAGACCAGAATACTTACTTTAGAGCTTCTCAACCAGCGGCTTCTGTTCCACACTCTTCCTTGGGATTTACTTTGAATAATACCTCTTGTCTTTCCCAGTGTCTTTTTTTTCTTTAAACTGTGGGCAACTTTTAGCCAGTTTCCATTTTTCTCTACTTTTTTTGCAGCAATTTCATTTTTCATTACATGTCACTCTCACGGGTCACATGCCACCTTTCCATACACGAAAAAAGAAATTGTCCTGTAGTGGTTCTATGAGACTGGTTGGAATTGAAGTGCCTTAGCTAGTTGTTCTTTTTCTTGCCTCTCTTCATTACAAAGCCTAGTACTTTCAGATTGTGGAAAAGGTAAGTCATTTACAGCCAAGGCTGGAATTTATGGGATACCTAAAAAAATATTATAAATGTCTTCCTGTTTTAATTGGATCAGTTCCAACATGAAACTCATGTACTTGGGAAATATGTCTCAAAAGCTTTTCACCTAAGCCTGTACAAAGAGAGGAGGAGGGAAGGCAGCCCAACCCAGGTTATGGAACCGAATGTACTGTTTATTCGACATGAGGAGGAAAAAGGAAACTTACTTGGTTTCCATTACTTCTGGTTTTGGTATGGAGGCCCTTTCATTTGTAAGACTGCCTTCTTTGTTGTGTAAGAATGGTACTTTTTGGCAACAAAACAGCTAAGTGTCTTCTTGCGCTGAGATTTGAAGTATTAGTGGGAGAAAGAAAGTGCAAAAATTAAAAGTTTAATATAAACTATAGAAAAAGTTGATTTGAACTATTGCTGGTTTCAGTTTTCAGGAATTTTAATAACTCTGGTAATACTGTTTCTTAATCTGAAGTAGTGCTTAGTGCTTACATGGCAGTATTTTGGTGACATTTTTCATCAGACTTCTTACTGTTTTGCTAAGAAGATTCCAGATATTAAATAAATGTAAGTAAGTGCCACTGCTCTTCTTTCAGTGGAGATACACCATGTTTGTCTGATGTGAATTTGCATCACTATAGGTCAAGTAGAAAGAGTGTTGAACAAACATATTGACTAATATGATATTTCTGAGTGATTGAGATCAGTGATAGCTTATCCAAATAAAAGCTAACACTATACTTTTGCAGTTGGAATCTTTTCAGGGAATGCCATTATATTGAGGGAGCTGAGAAATGGGGGGGGAAAAACAATGTTTACAGGTTGGCATTTACAACTAACTGGTTCCTGCTGCAATTATTTTAAGAGTTATGTTTGTTCTCTTTCAGCAAAAAAAATGTTCAGCAAGGAAAAAAATTCAGTCAGTTATCTTACAGGAGTGTCTGTATGAGCTGAGTATTCTAGTTGCTTCAGCTGCATTTAATAGAGGCTTAGATGTCTTTTTATTTTACCTCCTCTTCTCTGTATACACTGTGTATTTTCTCCTAGAATGAGAAACTGTCCATCTTCTTCTCTCAAGAGGTGTTTGGTATTTGTGTCCCAGTGACTATGTTCCCTATTGTCAAGGAGATGCAGGAATTTATTTCATCTGTGTACGAAGTCTTTCTCTCTTACTAAGTGTGGAGCCTGGGCTCAGCATGCTTTTGTGAATTCAGTCCAGATAGTTAAACAGAATGTATAATTAGATTTGTTACTAAATGAGCTGGTATAAATCTCTGCCTAGCTCTGTCTAGGTCATCTTAAGGTACTGACCTGTCCTCCTTCCCCACGTGCACGTTAGATGAACTTGCAGTGCTACCTAAGTATAGGATGCTACTAAGCTATTGCCCTAGCTGCTTGCCTTATAAGGCTCTTGCGTACTGATTCTCATATGTTCACATTTGAATTATGACTTGATGACTGTGAGGTCGATAAGTTTATGTCAAGTAAGGATAAAAGTGAATGGTTTTAATTAATGAAGTGGAAATAATCAAAGGAATTTTCCTAACTTTCAATTACGAAATATTTTATTGAGACTTTTCTGGGATGTGAAGTATCCAGTGCTTCCTCTTACTACACTCTGAGTTTAAATCACCAAGTCTGGTAGTTATTGCATTTATTGTTTAGGGGAGTGATCTGTGGGTTAAAGGAATACTGCTTGATTTCGCGGGTATACACACCACCTGTTTGAAAACTAAACAAATTTGACATAGTACTAGTGATAAATGGGCAATTCTTATTCATAGCAGGTTGTTAATAAAAACTATTAAAATGGTCCTTCTGTTGGATCCTTCAGACGAAGTGCTAATGCATCTTTCTTTTTCTTTTTTTTTAGCAGAAATAACTCTTGAGAATATTGCTCGCCAAAAAAATGTCTGGGATAGGCAGAGGAGACTCATTTATGCAGTTATTTTTCATGTTTATTTAACATGTTGAAACTATAAGAAATTACTGAAATACCTCTAAAATGTCCAAGCAGCAAGGCTTTGGTTATGAGTAATTTTTATTGCTCTATCAGTATTCTAATTTTTCAGATTACTTTTTTAATCTCTTTCTGCTGTTTTAAGAAGTGATAAGCAGCAGTTACTACTTTATTTTTTCCACATTCCCATGAAGAACATGAGGAAATACAGTGATTCATGAGTTCCTTTTTAATATGCCAGGTGGTCTCTACATTTAAAAGAGAAACACTTACATAGTGTATTTCCTTGTGCCAGACAGGATCATTCCTCACAGATGTCTTTCTAACTAAGTGTTCAGTGGTATGCTAGCGATATACACTAACTTGCTTTTTCAAGTTATCAGCAAGATTTGATACCTGATTGGGAATGGTCCTCTGAAAGTTGGGGAGCCACCGCCTTCACATAATATCTTAAATTTCTGATGGCAGGTCTCATGCATCTCCATGCTTGCTCTAACCTAGTGTTAGATTATATTTTTTTTCTTTTTCTAGCATGTAACTTAAACCTTTGTTCCTCTGAATTCTTCAGTTCAATACTTACCCGTCCAGAGTATATGTGCACAATGCTTCCTTGGAGTTAATAACAATTTTTTATGTATTTGGCAGCTATGTATGTGTCTTCCCTTAATCTCTGGAATGAGTAAAGCTGAGTACGCTGATAAAATTTATCTTCCAGCTCTCTGATACTGCAATTGTATCTTCCAACTCTATTAAATATTTTTCTTATTTTCTTTTTCTTTTTTTTTTTTTTGCCTTCTGGGATCCTATTGTCTGACTTTCTCCTGTCTTGTAGCACCCAAACAAACTAGATAAGCTTCCATGCACCTTAGATATTTTGCTCCTTGATTTACATCCCGTTACTACCTTGCTTATGTGTATAACACTGATAGTGTCTGCAGTTTGTAATCTATTATGTTACAGCATTTCTGCAGAACTGCAATGCACCCAGTTAATTTTGAATCTGCAGTCAGTTGTTCCCACTAGCTACATGACTTTGCATTTCTCTTCAATTAAATCTTTCCTATTTACTTCCAAGTGGTTTTCCAGTTTATCCAAATAACTTTGAATTCTAATCTTGTCCTCTGCTACGCAGAGGCAGAGACTCCTTCAGGCTTTGTGTAATTTGCAGATTTGATAGACGTTTTCTTTGCTGTATCATCTGAGTTATTTAAATATTAGTGTTAGATACAGGACTGACCCTCATGGACGAGTTATTTTCTCCCAGTTTGGCAGAGAAGCACTGAGGTTCTTCTAGAACCTCTTTAATCTTCATGAATTCTCAAAGATGGTAGGTAGCAATTTGAGGTTTCTTTAGAATACTGGGATGAATTTCACCGTGTCTAGCTTCACTTTGGGCACCAGTCCTTTCAGACTGAATTCTTAAAAGTTGTGTCTGAGAATACTGTCCATTTTCATTGAACCTTTTTGTCTGGAGCATATCTTGAAAATAATCTGTTTATCCCAAACATTTATCTTTCAGGAGTTATCAGCAGGACACATAGTATCTCTTATTACACCAGCTGCCATTTGTAAGGGAGGGAGTGGGAAGGCACAGAAGCCCTTCTTAAAATGTTTTTTGGTGGTACCCCAGACAGTCATCTTTGAGGTGCAGTGGATTTTGCTCCAGGAAAGCGTTCCGGGCGGATATGTGTGTGTGTGCATTTGCAATTTTGTGTTTTATTTACTTTTAGAAAAGCCTGTCTTCCATTGCTTTTTAATTTCTTCTAATTCTACAGTTCCTCTCAAAACCAATGCAAGAAATTCTGCCTTTATGTAATTAGATGGGAAGAATCCTCTCCAGTAAATTAAGTTACATCTGTTCTGTCATTCCCCAGAATAGGTACATGAATACTCATTTGCAGAAATAGGAGTGCCTTTTATAGGAGCCTGTGTTCCACAGTTCATGTGGTGACACTAGGGAATTTTTATTTTCTCTTTATATTTGCAGAACTTCTGTCTCTGTAGTCTCATCCAACTTGAATGTTTCCACTTACTTTTACTAGCTTAATATTGTCAAGCAGTATTCTTCAGTCTGGACACATGCTGTTTAAAGAAGTAAAAGTAGTACCAGTCACCCTGGGCGATAACTTGCGTAAGTAGTGAGATGCAGGAGGCAAAAGCGTAAGATCTACCATGATTAAGCAGAAAATGATGTTCTGATTAATGTTACTCAGGATCCATCTGTCAAGTGTCTTTCAAATACGTCTGAATAGATTTTATTATTATCTAAGAAAAAGATGGATGCTTAGAACTGTTAAGACAATTGTTCTCGAAGTGGTGGACAGAATTCGGAGGGAAAAATGATAGTAAGGCTTCAACACAGCATTTCTGTCTCAATGGATGCATATTGGACCTGGCAGGTATAAGAATTACATTTATTAGACTTCATCTGAGTGGTTTGTATATATTTTGAGATAATGTAAACAGTGCAGTTTATTAAAATCTGGTTTACCAGGAGACTTTTACAAAGAATTATTATGAATAACTGTGATTCTGTCTGTTTAATCTGCTCTCTCATGCTCTTGCTACTATATTTAGTACAATAAATCTGTAAATTTTGCATGGTGCAGATTTGGAGAGGTTTGTCTCCCCTTCTAGTGCCATGTTCTATTTTTTTCTGCTGCAGTGTGAGTGAAATTTTGCATCCTAGCTCTTGGTTGAGTGTACTAAAGATTACAGATCTTTTGTCATTTGTGTACAGAGCAGTTCAGTTCTGGTTTTCTTTTTTTTAACATGATACTTATTGTAAGTCTCTCAGCGGTCTCCCTTTGAGCCCCAACAAGACATGTTCAGGAGATTCCTCATGCTCAGGAGTTTACTACAGTTTGTTTCAGCACTGTGGAGGAACTTAATGCATTCTTTCATGGTCTTCAACTTTCAACATGGAAACAAAAGCAAATTTGGTCCTTCATCACTCCTTTGTGGTCCCTTCGCCTGCTTGCTGGCTCAAAAGGTTGTGCTTCCTTCTCTCTGCCAGTTTCCTGGGATCAAGCAAGAGATGATACATGAGGAGGGCATTCAGACTTGAATCAAATATTGCCTCAAGACAAGAAGAGTGACTCTTTGCATCCGGTATATGGACTTCAAGGAGGTTGCCTCTTCTATGAGCAGATGAGTATAATGTGCCCTTTTTAATTGAAGCAACATCAGCTTTGGCTTTCATCATAGCACTCCCTCAAAATTCTTTGAAAAGATGCTTAGACATTAGGGAAGGATCTCTACCCTATCCTCCTCCCCAGTTAGTCATCAAGATTTCTTCCACTTTCAGTGAAGAATTAGATTAATCCATTTGTAGGGTGTTTGTAGAAGTGAGTGGATGCAAGAAGAAGTTGGAGTTCAATAACTGAATTTCATGCTTACTTTGGAAGAGGTCTGTGAATGCTGTATTTTAGGTGTTTCAATGACCTTGGCTGGTCTGTGTGTATGGTCCTTGCTTTACTTTTTGTTCACATTTTTCTTTCTGAAAATGTCAGCAATTTAAGAGAAGTTTAGTATAGAACAGCAAAGCTCTGATCAGCTCTTGAACAGCTGATCAGCTTTTGATTAGCTCTGATCAAAAAAGGCTAATAGTAGCAGCAAAACTGTGGCATAACTGCCGCTTCCAGAAATGTCTCATGGATTCTTTTACTCGTGTTTGGCACTTACTTGAGAGATGTATATCCAGTCAACTTTAAGTCACCAGTTGTAGTTTATCTGGAGAGATTTGCAGAGACAGAAGGATTTTGAAACTGGCTACAATCAGTTTCATTAGTCTGCACTCTGATGTTTAGATAGATTATCTTCTAAGCCTAGCTCATATTCAGGAGCAGTTTCTCTGCTTTTGTGCAGTTGATGCTCAAGGTAATCACATGAAAGGTTCTGCATGGAATCAGCCTGCTTCAGAGTGGCAGATGCTGAGATAGAGTTAATAAGTACAGTTACACCCTTCCTAATTCCTCCAGAGCTCTTCTGCAATCCACATGCTGTGCTTCACCACTCTTCTGTGTCGACCGCAGGAAATTAACTCCAACACTGTGCATTATACATCCCCAAATGTAGAGCATTGGAAAGCTCTTTGCTTACAGCTTTGCAGGGATGGAAGGATCCAACTCGGCTGGATCCTGAGTTTAGCCACTTTCCATATTTGTTTCATAGCCCTTGTCTGTTTTTTCCCCTTCTCTCTTCCTGTGGGAAAGCTCCTAATTGCAGATAAGAGCTATTTTGCTCTGAACTTCGGTAATTTAGTGAAGGGTTTTTAGGTTGAATCCTGATGGTATTTTCTTGTTATTTTGCTATGTGGGTGTTATTTGTTTGTAGAGAAAAAAACAAACATTCTGATTAGGGAAGAAACTAATTCTTGTGTCCATGTTCTTCGTAATTTGGAGCCCAAAGAAGAATCTTGACATCATTCAGAGACAAGGAAACAAGGAATCAAGTAACTCAATACTTGCAAGTATTCACCTAATGTTTGTTGGTAAGATAGTGTGATAGCCCAGTTGTTGAGATAGTTTGACACCAGTTTCCAGTGTTCCCACATCTGCACCAGTTTCAGCATGGTGTCCAGGAGTTTTATTGACACAAATAATTTAGTGCAATGTAGTTTTTGTTTCAGCTTTACAAATGTATGATACTTGCCTGTGATCCCAGTGAGAAAACGAGATCAACAAATATCAGCCAGGTGGTACTTCAGGGCAAGTTGTATGACTATAAAGAAAACATCTTAAGTTCAGTCTCTTACAGGAGCTACATGTATTTTTACAAGGCGATTGAATGATAAAATAGATTTCTGTGTCTTGTACCTGTCCAGATTAATTTTTTATGCAGTGTTGGGAACAGGCGAGTTTGTTGGCTGCTCTTTTGTTTTCAAAGCTATAGAGTAAGTTTTAGTGAAAGCACTGGGGAGAGAAAGCCTCAAACAAAGGAGCTGTTGGCTCTGAAATTCTCATTTCAAAAAACTTTTTTTTTTCCTTCAATCGTCATTAACTGGTCTAATAAAAGTAACTTTTCCCTTTCTCTTCCTGCTAACATTGGTACATTCTTTACTAATTTGTTGGTTTGGGTGTGTAGATGGACTGGGTAAGGCTGATTCATCCTGTTATTTTGGAAGAAAATAAAAACATAGTTTGAAGGAGTACTCTTTGAATAAAATTCGTTGGTGAGCACTGACTCATATAAGAAGCTGCTTGAAGTCTCCCATAGAGATGACATACGAAGTAACAAAGCTTTATAATACTGATAAGAAGATTAAACATCAGTAAAGGAAGAAAAGGCAATACTGGGACAGTCAGTAGATCTTAAAATATGTTATTTGTTTCCAACCTCTAAAACATGATAGAATGTAATGTACAGAATGTAGCTAATATGCTGATTGGGGATTATGATGGAAACAGTGGCTAGTATTATTCTTATAAACAACTTAAGATTTTCAGATGTCATTAGGAGGCCAAGGTAATGCCTTCAACTTTTATGTGTATATATATATATATATCAGTAATTTAGGTGAATTAGTTTTAATACTCTGACAGCATCAAACATGACTGCGTGAACAGTCTTACTGGTAGGGCAGTCTGAGAGCTGGAAATTTCTATTTGGCAGAGAATGACGTGGGTGCTGCAATGCCAGAGTGCTGTTTTGGCACAGCAGGTCTAAATGAACTTCATTTCATGTTCCTCATAAATCCTACTCTCCAGCCAATTCCTTGCTCTCTGTTGATTTATCTTCCTGTTTTCTCACTTCCTTGATTACTTGTGTGCAATGACTTCATTGCCCGTGTCCGAAATCATAACAAAGGAATGAGGAGCTTAATTTGATTAATTTTTTATTCATGCAAAAGAGTAATGATTTCTTCTTTCCCTTTTTTTTTTTTGTTAACAAGGTAAGCATTTGATCATATCTTGAAAGTAGGCGCAGATTGTCTAATTGATGATGTATTTCTCCTTCTGCTTTAATTGTGCTAATTTCTTATCACTTCAAGCTCTCTGTTCAATCAGTAAAAGAGGCTGAGGTTTTTTTAGAAGCAACTTTAGACTGAAGCTTTAGTGTCTCAGACTAAATCATACTGCATGTGAAATGCTTTACTTCTGATTGTGAAACACTGATATTTTAAATAATTCAAAACTTCTAAAACATACCAAAACATGTTTACTGTAATAAACATTGTTTAGCAAAATAATGTGTAAAATAATGGAAATATTTTTTACCAACCTTTGCCTCCTTCTTGAACTTGCTTTACTTGGATATCCTATATATTTTTAACATCTTTTTAGTAATTTTAATTTTAATAATTTTGTAATGGTAATTGGTATCACTTTTAGGCGACTCCATTCTTAAGGTTTTATTACAGAAAGCCTTATAGATGCTGTATGTTAGCACATCTAGACTTGGTACCGGAAAGGCTGAATATCTAGATATTGAAGCTTTGTTTCTTTGCATGGAAAATTTTTGGACTATACTGATGGGGCTGCATGATACTAGCACTGGCAATAATTTGGGGTGAATGGGTAGCTCAGACTGTTGTATAATGTACAGCATGTGATGTTGTATTTTTATGATCTTAAAATTGCTAAATGGCGAGTATTTAATCTTCTGAATAGGAACATGGATGTTTCCCATGAAGTCTCTTCTAAACTGGTCCTTGCTTAGGCGTTAGTTTCCGGAGCACTGGAAAGTGTGCATCTGTGATGTCCTTTCCTTTTATAAAACTTGCAGTATTAGTCTATAATGCAGGAAGTATATTTCTTGGTACAAAACCAGAATGTTTTTGTAATTGTAGTTTGATTTTATTTGTAATGATGCCTTCATATCTATGCAGCATTGAAATACAATAAGACTGCCTAAGAATCCTTGCAAAAAACACATCCCCCTGTGGGGATGCAGAACTCTGATGGCATAAGGGGTTTTGTGGGTTTTTTGTGGGTTTGATTTTTTTCTTGTTTGTTTATATTTGTTAATGCTGCACTAATTGTAGCAGATACAGAAACTCCACAGGATTACTGTTCATTGACACTACTATTAGCATCCCAGTGTAGAAGTGCTCTCTGTAACTAGGTCTTTCCTTTAAAGCAGAAATTGCCATTTCTGTCCTCCAGTGCTAAGTTTTTCAACATAGGTAGAGAATTGTCTTCAAACGAAAGTGTAGCCACATCTCCTGAGAATGTAGCATGCCTAAAGGCTTTGTTTTCTCAAGTACTGTTAAGATTGCTTTAACTGGCACCACTACCAGAAGTGATAGTCCCATCTTGTTCCTTTTGTTCAAATATCTCTTGTGTTAGTTAAGGGGTTTGTGTGATTGCGGTGAACCAACTGAAGAAGATGTACTTTTTACATTTTTTTCCCTTGAGCTAATTTTAACCAAGATCGGGACCTCCCTCCATTTGCTTCATGGGGAGAGCAGCTCTGGCGTGGACCAGTTTCAGCCCCCACAGAGTAGCATCCTCAGCAGGATATGCTTTCCTTGCCTGTACCTTCTTCCTTTTTCCAAGGAGTATTTCCATCAGAAGTATAAAAACTCTTCACCTGTTAAGATGTTTTTTTCTTCAAAGTGCATTTTGTAATGTTGCCATGTGACTGATTTGCAAGATTGGCTTGGAAGGGTTGTCTTCATAAAGAAGCCTGAGTGAATGGGATCAAAGCCAGTCACTTAACAGTGAATTTTAGAAACCATTAAGATTATTTATTTCTCCCTTCCCATTTCTTTTGCTTTTCATTTGGGATAACAGATATGGATAATTAATCTGCGTATCTGAGCAGCAGGTAAACGCTATTAACTATTCTCTTCTGTTCATTTTCTGTGAAAAGTGAGCGTGGTGCCAAAGACAGGAAGAACTGAAAGAAGTTTATCAGGGCGCAAAGCATGTTCTAAACAGGGGAAGTTTAGATTGGATATAAGGAAGAAGCTCTTCACTGTAAGAGTGGTGAGGCACTGGAATGGGTTGCCCAGGAAAGTTGTGAATGTTCCATCCCTGGCGGTGCTCAAGGCCAGGTTGGACAGGGCCTTGGGTGACATGGTTTAGTGTGAGGTGTCCCTGCCCATGGCAGGGAGGTTGGAACTAGATGATCTTAAGGTCCTTTCCAACCCTAACAATTCTATGATTCTATGATCACAGAGGTGAATCAACAGCATGGAAAAGTGTTGTCTAAGAGGTAGAGTTGCACAGTGGTTCAGGGTGAAGAAACACAGTCCTCCATATGGTTTCTGCTGGATTGAACAGCACCTCCCCTGGGACCTGTCCTGAGTTTGAACACAAGAAAGCTCAGGTGCTACAAAAGATAGCTCATCTCTGTCAACTCCGCCTTCTCCAAGTCTTCTGCCCACCACCTCCTTTGCAGTTTCACTCAAGTTATGAATAGCTGTTCATGACAGATCTGACCTTCACCTAGGCTGAATTTAGCTGGTGGAGAGGCAGGTTACTGCTCCTTCAAAGCTAGTGACCTGAACATGACAGTGGGCTGTATGTTAGTTGCAAGGGACAATAATTGGAGCCAACATAACTGAAAGTGAACAGGTATCTGGGACAGGACCTGAGTTCATGACTCTTCCCCCATGGCTCTGATGAGACTATGCAGAGCAAGATATGCTTAGGGCTTGTACCACTGCTTACACAGAGTTTGACAACAAATAAGAAATATTATAGGCATGCAGCCTTAAACAGCCAAGTTACAAATACAGATTATTATGGCTAGAAGTCAGAGCCTAAAGGAAATGGGGGATAAACTGTGGGAAATGAGACACTGAAAACCTCTGTGGGAAGTGATGCTTTTTTCCTGTGTCTAACTGCAATAAGCCAATACAGATCAAATAAAATGCTCCCTCCCCCCAACTCTCAGAATCTTTGAACAGTAGGAAATTCACCAGTCTGAAGTTGAACAAAAAAATGCTCTGAAAGGAGTGATGCAACTGGGGGAGCAGGCCTATACACAGACTTTGAAAGAGGAAACACTGTATTTAACATCATTACTTGCCTTTATACCATCTAAGATGTCAGGAGATGTTTTGGCCTCCTGTATGCATCTCGGTCACCATAAGCTGGCGGCCAGCACAGCACCCCATTGCTCAGCGAGGAGGTCACAAAGAAGACAGAGCCAAGCTTTTCACAATGGTGTGTGGTGGGAAGACAGGGCATAAATTGCAATAAGAGAAGTTCAGGCTGGCTATAAGGACATGCATTCTTTTCCCCCCGAGGACAACCAGGGAGGTTGTGCAGCCTCCCTGAAGGTTTTCCAGGCCTACCTGAATAAAGCCCTGAGCAGCCTGGTCTCATCTCATGACTTCTTAGAGCAGGATGTTGGACTAGAGTCCTCTTATGGTGCTTTCCAACCTGAATTATCCTATAATCCTACGGGCACTGAAATTGTTTGCCTACTGCCAATTCAGTGATCCTGAATGAGAGAAGAAATCAACTCCACAATTGGTAGTCAGTACTTTCACTTTGTATTGGAATATTTGGGTTCTGGTCCCTTTTGTAATGGCCAGTTAAGTACCACTATGATTACATTACAATTGAAATTAAACGTAGAAGTGTAATACTCTGTGTTAATACCCAAGTTGCACTTCAGTGTGTCAACAAGCAAGTAATTTCCAGCACAGAAAAGTTTTCATCCTCTTCACTGGCGTACATACTGCACACAGTACTGTGTTTTGCTACAGTGACTTGTAGGAATTAAAAATACATGCACATGGGAAATAAAACTTCATCTTCTGTGGCTGGAGCTGTTCAAATATCCAAGGTTCCGTAAGAATTTTCCAGCTCAGTGCCATCTTCCCTTACATTTCTGGGGGATGAGAACATAAGGAAATGCCATTCTTTTTACAACTGAATCGTGCTATTACTCCAGCTACTTCTGAGATGTTGGTACTGTTTGTTCTCCTAGCAGCAACTTTGAGGAACTTTAATAGTCACATATTGCTCAAATAAAATATAGAAGAAAAACAAGCTGAAATTTTGGTGGAGATCTTAATTATTAATATAGAAGGTAGAGTATATTTTTTTTCAAGTCCAGAATGTCCAGCCTGTACAGCACAGCAAGAATTTCTAACCCTTCTTAAGTAATGTCATTGATGCTAGATATTTAGTGCAATGATTTCAGCAGTGAATGTCAAGTCTCTCTCAAATATTTGTCTACTTCTTAGCTCCTAAACTGACAAGCTTTAATTTAAGCAGATATAAGTGAAATCTGCCACAGCACATGTTGGTTAAGATATTTAAATGGTACAGGCCACAATGAGAAAGACACAGAGCACATGCAATCCTCATTAGAATCAGTGTGGCAGGGGCTCTTCTCATTACAGTTATTTAAACAATAAATTAATTAAAAACTCTTCAGAAAGCCCAAGCCCAAAACTATTCAAGATGTGTGGGAAAAATGCCACACTCTTGCAATCTGCTCTGCATGGAAAAAATGGCAGTCCTCTCTTTTCATCTTAATTCTCATCTTTATTTCTCTTTTCCCTACAGAACACCCATGTGGAGTATATAATACAAAACTAAGTAAATGAGTCAATGGAAAGTGTGAAGTTATTAATTCCTGCATCCTAACTCTGAGAAAGCTCATGTCAATAGACCCCAGCAGTGTAGGTAGTGGCAAACTTAATTGAGGGTCTCATCAAGTTGCCAAAATAATTCCCCAGTCCTTCTGACAAGAGTCCTTAATGTACCATAACTCCCTCGGTCCATACTTTTGTGTTTTGCCCATCCTTTAGAGATACAGTAGGCTTCACGGGACAGACACTATGCCCTTTTTATTTTACTTCTCTTAGGAAAGCACTGCATACGAGTCTATCAGCATATCAGTAACTATTTCTCTTCTCTTCCCATACCAAAGCCTTTTGAACCTGTTGGCACATTATCGAGTCAACTTACTACAGGACTAAGAGATAAAAGATGAAATTCCACAAATATTGTGAAAGTAAGAAGGCAGTACAGAAAATAATTGTAGTGCTCTTAACAAAAGAGACCTCGAGGAAGAACTCTTTTCTCATAATTAGTCACCAGAAAATCCCCAAAGGAAAGCACTTTGAAGAATTTCCTAACCAGAGCCAAATCTTAGAATAGAATTCATACCTTCTTAGACATAGGATAATTCAGTCACAAGATCCAAGGCCATAGAAAACCAGGTTTCAAATGTGCCGCTCATTAATTCCAGCCATCAGACCATGATTCCAGACCTGCATTTGGATAGAACCAATTGGTTATTTCCATCTGCCAGTCCCTGGAGGACAAAAGACTGAATCTAAGCCTGCAGTTAGATGCCCACAGTGCCTCTTGGATGGAGAGGCCTGACAGCAAGTAAGTGATCTTCCATCCCTTGACTAACCACTATGTCTTCCTCCAGAGCAGTTACTGCGGCATCTTTAATTCATCTGCTGACCATGTCCAGAAATACAACTGTCTTAAC